>JAGYYJ010001355.1:0-20567 GCA_019671005.1 Hibiscus mutabilis | reverse complement strand
ATTATATAGGCATAAAATGATTATATAGCTCTTTTTTTTAGAAATTTTTACTCGGTTAAAATTCCCACGGGTCCACTTTAAAAAAAGCCCATTTAGACATGCACACGCCTTAAACCCAACAAAAAACGACCACAAAATAAGATTAAATCAAATTTTATGAGTTAAAATATTTGATTATGGGCTTTTGAATATGATTATATAAGCTTAACCTCAATTTTAGAACTTTTACTCGGTTAAAAAATTCCAAAGGGGCCACTATAAAGCCCATTTATATATGCACACCTTAAATTCAATAATACGACCACAAAATAAGACTAAATCAAATTTTATGAGTTAAAATATTTGATTATGGGCATTTGAAAATGATTATATAGCTTAACCTCATTTTTTAAAATTTTTACTCGTTAAAAAATTCCCACGGGTCCACTTTAAAAAAGCCATTTAGACATGCACGCCTTAAACCCAACAAAACGGCCACAAAATAAGATTAAATCAAATTTTTGAGTTAAAATATTTGATTATGGGCTTTTGAATATGATTATATAGCTTAACCTCAATTTTAGAACTTTTTACTCGGTTAAAATTCCAAAGGGGCCACTATAAAAAGCCATTTTTATATATGCACACCTTAAATTCAATAATACGACCACAAAATAAGACTAAATCAAATTTTATGAGTTAAAATATTTGATTATGGGCATTTGAAAATGATTATATAGCATAACCTCTTTTTAGAAATTTTTACTCGGTTAAAAATTCCCACGGGTCCACTATAAAAAAAGCCCATTTAGACATGCACGCCTTAAACTCAACAAAAACGACCACAAAATAAGATTAAATAAAATTTTATGAGTTAAAATATTTGATTATGGGCTTTTGAATATGATTATATAGCTTAACCTCAATTTTAGAACTTTTTACTACTCTTAAAATTCCAAAGGGCCACTATAAAGCCCATTTATATATGCACACCTTAAATTCAATAATACGGCCACAAAAATAAGACTAAATCAAATTTTATGAGTTAAAATATTTGATTATGGGCATTTGAAAATGATTATATAGCTTAACCTCTTTTTTAATTTTTTTTTACTTAGTTAAAAAATTCCCATGTCCCAAAAATGATTAAAAGCCCATTTAGACATGCACTTTAAACCCAACAAAACGACCACAAAAAACGACCAAAATTAAATCAAATTTTATGAGTTAAAATATTTGATTATGGGCTTTTGAATATGATTATATAGCTTAACCTCAATTTTAGAACTTTTTACTCGGTTAAAATTCCAAGGGCCACTATAAAGCCCATTTATATATGCACACCTTAAATTCAATAATACGACCACAAAAATAAGACTAAATCAAATTTTATGAGTTAAAATATTTGATTATGGGCATTTGAAAATGATTATATAGCTTAACCTCTTTTTAGAAATTTTTACTCGGTTAAAATTCCCACGGTCCACTTTATAAAAAGCCCATTTAGACATGCACGCCTTAAACCCAACAAAACGGCCACAAAATAAGATTAAATCAAATTTTATGAGTTAAAATATTTGATTATGGGCTTTTGAATATGATTATATAGCTTAACCTCAATTTTAGAACTTTTTACTCGGTTAAAATTCCAAAGGGGCCACTATAAAGCCCATTTATATATGCACACCTTAAATTCAATAATACGGCACAAAAAATAAGACTAAATCAAATTTTATGAGTTAAAATATTTGATTATGGTCATTTGAAAATGATTATATAGCTTAACCTCTTTTTTTTAAAAATTTTTACTCGGTTAAAATTCCCACGGGTCCACTGTAAGCCCATTTAGACATGCACGCCTTAAACCCAACAAAACGGCCACAAAATAAGATTAAATCAAATTTTATGAGTTAAAATATTTGATTATTATGGGCTTTTGAATATGATTATATAGCTTAACCTCAATTTTAGAACTTTTTACTCGGTTAAAATTCCAAAGGGGCCACTATAAAGCCCATTTATATATGCACACCTTAAATTCAATAATAATACCAACAAAATAAGACTAAATCAAATTTTATGAGTTAAAATATTTGATTATGGGCATTTGAAAATGATTATATAGCTTAACCTCTTTTTTTAGAAATTTTTACTCGGTTAAAATTCCCACGGTCCCATAAAAAGCCCATTTAGACATTTACACATACCCTTAAACCCAACAAAACGACCACAAAATAAGATTAAATCAAATTTTATGAGTTAAAATATTTGATTATGGGCTTTTTTGAATATGATTATATAGCTTAACCTTTTAGAACTTTTTATTTTAGAACTTTTTACTCGGTTAAAAATCCAAAAAATATTTGATTATGGGCCACAATAAAAAGCCCATTTATATATACACACCTTAAATTCAATAATACGGCAACAAAATAAGAAAATCAAATTTTATAAATCAAATTTTAAAAATATTTGATTATGGGCATTTGAAAATGATTATATAGCATAACCTCTTTTTTTTTAGAAATTTTTACTCGTTTAAAATTCCCCACGGGTCCACTTATAAAAGCCCATTTAGACATGCACGCCATAAACCCAACAAAACGGCCACAAAATAAGATTAAATCAAATTTTATGAGTTAAAATATTTGATTATGGGCTTTTGAATATGATTATATAGCTTAACCTCAATTTTAGAACTTTTTACTCGGTTAAAATTCCAAAGGGGGCCACTATAAAGCCCATTTATATATGCACACCTTAAATTCAATAATACGGCCAAAAAATAAGACTAAATCAAATTTTATAGTTAAAATATTTGATTATGGGCATTTGAAAATGATTATATAGCATAACCTCTTTTTTTTTAAAATTTTTACTCTAGTTAAAATTCCCACAGGTCCCAACTTAAAAATTTAGACATTAGACATGCACGCCTTAAACCCAAACAAAACGGCCACAAAATAAGATTAAATCAAATTTTATGAGTTAAAATATTTGATTATGGGCTTTTGAATATGATTATATAGCTTAACCTCAATTTTAGAACTTTTTTACTCGGTTAAAATTCCAAAGGGGCCACTAATAAAGCCATTTATATATACACACCTTAAATTCAATAATACGGCCACAAAAAAAATAAGACTAAATCAAATTTTATGAGTTAAAAAATTTGATTATGGGCATTTGAAAATGATTATATAGCTTAACCTCTTTTTTTAGAAATTTTTACTCGTTAAAAATTCCCACGGGTCCACTATAAAAAGCCCATTTAGACATGCACACCTTAAAACCCAACAAACGGCCACAAAATAAGATTAAATCAAATTTTATGAGTTAAAATATTTGATTATGGGCTTTTGAATATGATTATATAGCTTAACCTCAATTTTAGAACTTTTTACTCGGTTAAAATTCCAAAGGGGGCCACTATAAAGCCCATTTATATATATACACACCTTAAATTCAATAATACGACCACAAAAAAAGACTAAATCAAATTTTATGAGTTAAAATATTTGATTATGGGCATTTGAAAATGATTATATAGCTTAACCTCTTTTTTTTAGAAATTTTTACTCGTTTAAAATTCCCACGGGTCCACTTTAAAAGCCCATTTAGACATGCACGCCTTAAACACAACAAAAAAAAACACAAAAAATGAGATTAAATCAAATTTTTGACTTAAAAAATTTTATTATGGGCTTTTGAATATGATTATATAGCTGAAACTCAATTTTAGAACTTTTTACTCGGTTAAAATTCTAAAGGGCCCACTGTAAAGCCCATTTATTATATATGCACACCTTAAATTCAATAATACGGCCACAAAAAAAATAAGAAAAATCAAATTTTATGAGTTAAAATATTTGATTATGGGCATTTGAAAATGATTATATAGCTTAACCTCTTTTTTAGAAATTTTTACTCGGTTAAAATTCCCACGGGTCCACTGTAAAAGCCCATTTAGACATGCACGCCTTAAACCCAACAAAACGACCACAAAATAAGATTAAATCAAATTTTATGAGTTAAAATATTTGATTATGGGCTTTTGAATATGATTATATAGCTTAACCTCAATTTTAGAACTTTTTACTAGGTTAAAATTCCAAAGGGCCCACTATAAAAGCCATTTATATATATATGCACACCTTAAATTCAATAATACGACCACAAAATAAGACTAAATCAAATTTTATGAGTTAAAATATTTGATTATGGGCATTTGAAAATGATTATATAGCAACCTCTTTTTTTAGAAATTTTTACTCGGTTAAAAATTCCCACGGGTCCAACTTAAAAGCCCATTTAGACATGACATACATAAACCCAACAAAACACCAAAAATAAAATCAAAATTTTAACAAAATATTTGATTATGGCCAAAAATAAGATTAAATCAAATTTTAAAATTAAAATATTTGATTATGGGCTTTTGAATATGATTATATAAACAAATTCAATTTTAGAACTTTTTACTTAAAAAATAAAATTCCAATATGATTATATAAAAGCCCATTTATAACTTTTTACACAAAGCCCATTTAATATACACACAAATTCAATAATACGGCCACAAAATAAGACTAAATCAAATTTTTATGAGTTAAAATATTTGATTATGGGCATTTGAAAATGATTATATAGCTTAACCTCTTTTTTTTTAATTTTTACTCGGTTAAAAAATCCCACAGGTCCCCATATAAAGCCCATTTAGACATGCACGCCTTAAACCCAACAAAACGACCACAAAATAAGATTAAATCAAATTTTATGAGTTAAAATATTTGATTATGGGCTTTTGAATATGATTATATAGCTTAACCTCAATTTTAGAACTTTTTACTCGTTTAAAATTCCAAAGGGGGCCACTATAAAGCCCATTTATATATATACACCTTAAATTCAATAATACGACCACAAAAATAGACTAAATCAAATTTTATGAGTTAAAATATTTGATTATGGGCATTTGAAAATGATTATATAGCTTAACCTCTTTTTTTTAGAAATTTTTACTCGTTTAAAATTCCCACAGGGTCCACTTAAAAAGCCCATTTAGACATGCACGCCTTAAACCCAACAAAAAACACAAAATAAGATTAAATCAAATTTTATGAGTTAAAATATTTGATTATGGGCTTTTTTGATATGATTATATAGCTTAACCTCAATTTTAGAACTTTTTACTCGGTTAAAATTCCAAAGGGGCCACTATAAAGCCCATTTATATATGCACACCTTAAATTCAATAATAAATAACCAAAAAATAAGACTAAATCAAATTTTATGAGTTTAAATAAATATTTGATTATGGGCATTTGAAAATGATTATATAGCTTAACCTCTTTTTTAGAAATTTTTACTCGTTTAAAATTCCCACGGGTCCACTGTAAAGCCATTTAGACATGCACGCCTTAAACCCAACAAAACGACCACAAAATAAGATTAAATCAAATTTTATGAGTTAAAATATTTGATTATGGGCTTTTGAATATGATTATATAGCTTAACCTCAATTTTAGAACTTTTTTACTCGGTTAAAATTCCAAAGGGGCCACTATAAAGCCCATTTATATATACACACCTTAAATTCAAATAATAATACCACAAAAATAAGACTAAATCAAATTTTATGAGTTAAAATATTTGATTATGGGCATTTGAAAATGATTATATAGCTTAACCTCTTTTTTTTTAGAAATTTTTACTAAGTTTAAAATTCCCACGGGTCCACTTTATAAAGCCCATTTAGACATGCACATATAAAACCCAACAAAAAAACGGCCACAAAAATAAGATAAATCAAATTTTATGAGTTAAAATATTTGATTATGGGCTTTTGAAATGATTATATAGCTTAACCTCAATTTTAGAACTTTTTACTTCGGTTAAAAATTCCAAAGGGGCCACTATAAAGCCCATTTATATATATACACCTTAAATTCAATAAAAACGGCCACAAAATAAGACTAAATCAAATTTTATGAGTTAAAATATTTGATTATGGGCATTTGAAAATGATTATATAGCTTAACCTCTTTTTTTTTAATTTTTACTCGGTTAAAAAAATCCCAAAGGGTCCAAATCAAATTTTATAAAAAGCCCATTTAGACATGCAACAAAATTTTTACTCATAAACCCAACAAAAAGCCCATTTACCACAAAAAAAAGATTAAATCAAATTTTATGAGTTAAAATATTTGATTATGGGCTTTTGAATATGATTATATAGCTTTAACCTCAATTTTAGAACTTTTTACTCGGTTAAAAAATTCCAACGGTCCACTATAAAAAGCCATTTATATATGCCACACCTTAAATTCAATAATACGGCCACAAAAAATAAGACTAAAATCAAATTTTATGAGTTAAAATATTTGATTATGGGCATTTGAAAATGATTATATAGCTTAACCTCTTTTTTAGAAATTTTTTACTCGGTTAAAATTCCCACGGGTCCACTATAAAAAGCCCATTTAGACATGCACACTTAAACCCAACAAAAAAACACAAAAAAAGATTAAATCAAATTTTATGAGTTAAAATATTTGATTATGGGCTTTTGAATATGATTATATAGCTTAACCTCAATTTTAGAACTTTTTACTCGGTTAAAATTCCAAATTATATAAAAAGCCACTTTTTACAAAATTCCCATTTAAAGCCCATTTATATATACACCTTAAATTCAATAAAACGACCACAAAATAAGACTAAATCAAATTTTATGAGTTAAAATATTTGATTATGGGCATTTGAAAATGATTATATAGCTTAACCTCTTTTTTAGAAATTTTTACTCGGTTAAAAAAATTCCAACGGGTCCACTTATAAAGCCCATTTAGACATGCACCTTAAAACCCAACAAAACGACCACAAAAAATAAGATTAAATCAAATTTTATGAGTTAAAATATTTGATTATGGGCTTTTGAATATGATTATATAGCTTAACCTCAATTTTAGAACTTTTTACTACTTTAAAAGTTAAAATTCCAGGGGGCCCACTATAAAGCCCATTTATATATTTTAAAACACCTTAAATTCAATAATACGACCACAAAAATAAGACTAAATCAAATTTTATAAATTAAATCAAATTTAAAAATATTTGATTATGGGCATTTGAAAATGATTATATAACAACCTCTTTTTTTAGAAATTTTTACTCGGTTAAAAAATCCCACAGTCCAACCACTTAAAAGCCCATTTAGACATGCACCTTAAACCCAAACAAAACGACCACAAAAAAAAAGATTAAATCAAATTTTATGAGTTAAAATATTTGATTATGGGCTTTTGAATATGATTATATAGCTTAACCTCAATTTTTAGAACTTTTTACTCGGTTAAAATTCCAAAGGGGGCCACTATAAAGCCCATTTATATATACACACCTTAAATTCAATAATCTGACCACAAAATAAGACTAAATCAAATTTTATGAGTTAAAATATTTGATTATGGGCATTTGAAAATGATTATATAGCAACCTCTTTTTTTTTAAATTTTTTACTCGGTTAAAATTCCCACGGGTCCACTATAAAAAGCCCATTTAGACATGCACACCTTAAACCCAACAAAACGGCCACAAAATAAGATTAAATCAAATTTTATGAGTTAAAATATTTGATTATGGGCTTTTGAATATGATTATATAGCTTAACCTCAATTTTAGAACTTTTTACTTTTAAAATTCCAAAGGGCCACTATAAAGCCCATTTATATATTAAAATTACACCTTAAATTCAATAATACGCCACAAAAAAAATAAGACTAAATCAAATTTTATGAGTTAAAATATTTGATTATGGGCATTTGAAAATGATTATATAAGCAACCTCTTTTTTTTAGAAATTTTTACTCGGTTAAAATTCCCACGGGTCCCACTATAAAGCCCATTTAGACATGCACACCTTAAACCCAACAAAACGGCCACAAAAATAAATTAAATCAAATTTTATGAGTTAAAATATTTGATTATGGGCTTTTGAATATGATTATATAGCTTAACCTCAATTTTAGAACTTTTTACTCGGTTAAAATTCCAGCAAATAAAGCCCCATTTATAAAACCCATTTAATATATACACACCTTAAAATAAGACTAAATCAAATTTTATGAGTTAAAAATTTGATTATGGGCATTTGAAAATGATTATATAAATAACAAATTTTAGAACTTTTTACTAATTAAAAAATTCCCATTTAAAAATATTTGATTATTTAACATGCATTTTAAAACCCAAATGATTATATAAGATTAAAATCAATTTTATGAGTTAAAATTTTGATTATATGGGCTTTTGAATTATTATATAGGTTAACCTCTTTTTTAGAACTTTTTACTCGGTTAAAATTCCCATTTAGATAAAGCCCATTTAGACATACACAAAACCCAACAAAAAAGCACCAAAAAATAAGATTAAAAATCAAATTTTATGAGTTAAAATATTTGATTATATGGCTTTTGAATATGATTATATAGCTTAACCTCAATTTTAGAACTTTTTACTCGGTTAAAATTCCAAGGGTCCACTATAAAGCCCATTTATACATGCACACCTTAAAACCCAAAAAACGGCCACAAAAATAAGATTAAATCAAATTTTATGAGTTAAAATATTTGATTATGGGCATTTGAAATGATTATATAAGCTTAACCTCTTTTTTAGAAATTTTTACTCGGTTAAAATTCCAAAGGGTCCCACTATAAAAAGCCCATTTATATATGCACACCTTAAACCCAACAAAACGACCACAAAATAAGATTAAATCAAATTTTATGAGTTAAAATATTTGATTATGGGCATTTGAAAATGATTATATAGCTTAACCTCTTAACCTCAATTTTTTAGAACTTTTTACTCGGTTAAAATTCCAGGGTCCCACTATAAAGCCCATTTATACATGCACACCTTAAACCCAATAAACGACCACAAAATAAGATTAAATCAAATTTTATGAGTTAAAATATTTGATTATGGGCATTTGAAAATGATTATATAGCTTAACCTCTTTTTTAGAAATTTTTACTCGGTTAAAATCCCAAAGTCCACTATAAAGCCCATTTATACATAAAGCCCATTTAGACATGCACCCTTAAATCAAATTTTATGAAAAATATTTGATTAATTTTGAAAAGATTAAATCAAATTTTATGAGTTAAAATATTTGATTATGGGCTTTTGAATATGATTATATAGCTTAACCTCAATTTTTATGAGTTAAAATTTTGATTATGGTTAAAATTCCATTATATAAGGCCACTAATAAAGCCCATTTATATAAAATTCCACACCCATAAATATATAATAAATTCAATAAAATACCAAAAAAATAAGACTAAATCAAATTTTATGAGTTAAAATATTTGATTATGGGCATTTGAAAATGATTATTATAGCTTAACCTCTTTTTTTTAGAAATTTTTACTCGTTTAAAATTCCCACGGGGTCCCACTATAAAAAGCCCATTTAGACATGCACACTTAAACCCAAAAAAACGCCCACAAAATAAGATTAAATCAAATTTTATGAGTTAAAATATTTGATTATGGGCTTTTGAATATGATTATATAGCTTAACCTCAATTTTAGAACTTTTTACTCGGTTAAAATTCCAAGGGGGCCACTATAAAGCCCATTTATATATACACCTTAAATTCAATAATAATACCACAAAAAAAGACTAAATCAAATTTTATGAGTTAAAATATTTGATTATGGGCATTTGAAAATGATTATATAGCAACCTCTTTTTTTTAGAAATTTTTTTACTCGGTTAAAATTCCCACGGGTCCACTATAAAGCCCATTTAGACATGCACACCTTAAACCCAACAAAACGCCACAAAATAAGATTAAATCAAATTTTATGAGTTAAAATATTTGATTATGGGCTTTTGAATATGATTATATAAGCTTAACCTCAATTTTAGAACTTTTTACTTAAAATTTAAAATTCCAAAGGGGCCACTATAAAAAGCCCATTTATATATACACACCTTAAATTCAATAATACGACCACAAAATAAGACTAAATCAAATTTTATGAGTTAAAATATTTGATTATGGGCATTTGAAAATGATTATATAGCATAACCTCTTTTTAGAAATTTTTACTCGTTTAAAATTCCCACGGGTCCCACTTATAAAATCCATTTAGACATGCACATTTTGATTAAACCCAACAAAAAAAAATTATACAAAAATAAGATTAAATCAAATTTTATGAGTTAAAATATTTTTGATATGGGCTTTTGAATATGATTATATAGCTTAACCTCAATTTTAGAACTTTTTACTCGGTTAAAATTCCAAAGGGGCCCACTATAAAGCCCATTTATATATATACACCTTAAATTCAATAATACGACCACAAAAATAAAAAAAAAATAAGACTAAATCAAATTTTATGAGTTAAAATATTTGATTATGGGCATTTGAAAATGATTATATAGCATAACCTCTTTTTTAGAAATTTTTACTTTTAAAATTCCCACAGGTCCCACTGTAAAAAGCCCATTTAGACATGCACACCTTAAACCCAACAAAAAAGCCACAAAAAAAGATTAAATCAAATTTTATGAGTTAAAATATTTGATTATGGGCTTTTGAATATGATTATATAAGCTTAACCTCAATTTTAGAACTTTTTACTCGGTTAAAATTCCAAAGGGTCCATAAAAAGCCCATTTATATATGCACACCTTAAATTCAATTATACATTAAAAATAAGACTAAATCAAATTTTATGAGTTAAAATATTTGATTATGGGCATTTGAAAATAAGATTAAATCAAATTTTAATTTTTACTCGTTTAAAATTCCCATTTGATTAAAGCCCATTTTTGAAAAACAAATTAAAATAAGAAAATCAAATTTTATGAAAAAATATTTGATTATATGCTTTTGAATATGATTATATAAAAACCTCAATTTTAGAACTTTTTTACTCAGTTAAAAAAATCCAAGGCCCAATAAAAAGCCCATTTATATATGCACACCTTAAACCCAATAAAACGGCCACAAAAATAAGATTAAATCAAATTTTATGAGTTAAAATATTTGATTATGGGCATTTGAAAATGATTATATAGCTTAACCTCTTTTTTTTTAAATTTTTACTCGGTTAAAATTCCCACAGGTCCACTATAAAAAGCCATTTTAGACATGCACACCTTAAACCCAACAAAAAAAACCACAAAATAAGATTAAATCAAATTTTATGAGTTAAAATATTTGATTATGGGCTTTTGAATATGATTATATAAGCTTAACCTCAATTTTAGAACTTTTTACTCGGTTAAAATTCCAAAGGGTCCCTATAAAAAAAGCCCATATATATATACACCTTAAATTCAATAATACGACCACAAAATAAGACTAAATCAAATTTTATGAGTTAAAATATTTGATTATGGGCATTTGAAAATGATTATATAGCATAACCTCTTTTTTTTAGAAATTTTTACTCGGTTAAAATTCCCACGGGTCCCAATTATAAAGCCCATTTAGACATGCACACCTTAAACCCAAAAAAAACGACCAAAAAAAAAGATTAAATCAAATTTTATGAGTTAAAATATTTGATTATGGGCTTTTGAATATGATTATATAGCTTAACCTCAATTTTAGAACTTTTTACTTTTAGTTAAAATTCCAAAGCAGGTCCACTATAAAAGCCCATTTATATATACACACCCCAATAATTCAATAACGGCCACAAAATAAGACTAAATCAAATTTTATGAGTTAAAATATTTGATTATGGGCATTTGAAAATGATTATATAGCAAACCTCTTTTTTTTTTAGAAATTTTTACTCGGTTAAAAATCCCACAGGGTCCACTAAAAAGCCCATTTAGACATTTAGACACACATGCCTTAAACCCAACAAAACGGCCACAAAATAAGATTAAATCAAATTTTATGAGTTAAAATATTTGATTATGGGCTTTTGAATATGATTATATAAGCTTAACCTCAATTTTAGAACTTTTTACTCGTTTAAAATTCCAAAGGGGCCACTATAAAGCCCATTTATATATACACACACCTTAAATTCAATAAAACGACCACAAAAAAAAAGACTAAATCAAATCAAATTTTATGAGTTAAAATATTTGATTATGGGCATTTGAAAATGATTATATAGCAACCTCTTTTTTAGAAATTTTTACTCGGTTAAAATTCCCACGGGTCCCTTAAAAAAGCCCATTTAGACATGCACACCTTAAACCCAACAAAAAACACAAAAAAAATTAAATCAAATTTTATGAGTTAAAATATTTGATTATGGGCTTTTGAATATGATTATATAGCTTAACCTCAATTTTAGAACTTTTTACTTTTAAAAAAAAAATTCCAAAGGGGCCACTATAAAGCCCATTTATATATATACACACCTTAAAATTCAATAATACGACCACAAAATAAGACTAAATCAAATTTTATGAGTTAAAATATTTGATTATGGGCATTTGAAAATGATTATATAGCAACCTCTTTTTTTTGAAATTTTTTACTCGGTTAAAATTTTTTAACGGGTCCCACTTTAAAAAGCCCATTTAGACATGCACACCTTAAAAACCAACAAAAAAACCACAAAATAAGATTAAATCAAATTTTATGAGTTAAAATATTTGATTATGGGCTTTTGAATATGATTATATAGCTTAACCTCAATTTTAGAACTTTTTACTCGGTTAAAATTCCAAAGGGGCCCACTATAAAGCCCATTTATATATACACACCTTAAATTCAATAATACGACCACAAAAATAAGACTAAATCAAATTTTATGAGTTAAAATATTTGATTATTATGGGCATTTGAAAATGATTATATAGCTTAACCTCTTTTTTTTTTAAATTTTTACTCGTTTAAAATTCCCACAAATCCCTTTAAAAAGCCCATTTAGACATGCACATTTAAACCCAACAAAAAAACCACAAAATAAAATTAAATCAAATTTTAAATCAAATTTTATGAAAAATATTTGATTATGGGCTTTTGAATATGATTATATAGCTTAACCTCAATTTTAGAACTTTTTACTCGGTTAAAATTCCAAAGGGCCACTATAAAGCCCCATTTATATATACACCTTAAATTCAATAATACGGCCACAAAAAAAAGACTAAATCAAATTTTATGAGTTAAAATATTTGATTATGGGCATTTGAAAATGATTATATAGCAACCTCTTTTTTTTTAAATTTTTACTCGGTTAAAAAATTCCCACGGGTCCAACTAAAAAGCCATTTTTAGACATGCACACCTTAAACCCAACAAAAACGGCCACAAAATAAGATTAAATCAAATTTTATGAGTTAAAATATTTGATTATTATGGCTTTTGAATATGATTATATAGCTTAACCTCAATTTTAGAACTTTTTACTCGGTTAAAATTCCAAAGGGGGCCACTATAAAGCCCATTTATATATACACACCTTAAATTCAATAATACGACCACAAAATAAGACTAAATCAAATTTTATGAGTTAAAATATTTGATTATGGGCATTTGAAAATGATTATATAGCAACCTCTTTTTTTAGAAATTTTTACTCGGTTAAAATTCCACAAAATTCCCCAACTATAAAGCCCATTTAGACATGCACACCTTAAACCCAACAAAAAAAACCACAAAAAAAGATTAAATCAAATTTTATGAGTTAAAATATTTGATTATGGGCTTTTGAATATGATTATATAGCTTAACCTCAATTTTAGAACTTTTTACTCGGTTAAAATTCCAAAGGGGCCACTATAAAGCCCATTTATATATACACACCTTAAATTCAAATAAACGACCACAAAATAAGACTAAATCAAATTTTATGAGTTAAAATATTTGATTATGGGCATTTGAAAATGATTATATAGCATAACCTCTTTTTTAGAAATTTTTTTACTCGGTTAAAATTCCCACGGGTCCCACTATAAAGCCCATTTAGACATGCACACCTTAAAAACCAACAAAACGACCACAAAATAAGATTAAATCAAATTTTAATTTTATGAGTTAAAATATTTGATTATGGGCTTTTGAATATGATTATATAAGCTTAACCTCAATTTTAGAACTTTTACTCGGTTAAAATTCCAAAGGGGCCACTATAAAGCCCATTTATATATACACACCTTAAATTCAATAATACGACCAAAAAAAAGACTAAATCAAATTTTATGAGTTAAAATATTTGATTATGGGCATTTGAAAATGATTATATAGCAAACCTCTTTTTTAGAAATTTTTACTCGGTTAAAATTCCCACAGGTCCCTTTATAAAAAGCCCATTTAGACATGCACACTAAACCCAACAAAAAAACCAAAAAAAAAGATTAAATCAAATTTTATGAGTTAAAATATTTGATTATTATGGCTTTTTGAATATGATTATATAGCTTAACCTCAATTTTAGAACTTTTTATCGGTTAAAATTTCAAATTCACTATAAAAAGCCCATTTATACATATAAAGCCCAAATTAAAAATATACAAAATAAAATTAAATCAAATTTTAATTAAAATATTTGATTATGGGCATTTGAAAATGATTATATAGTTAAAATATTTGATTAAAAATGATTATATAAATTAACCTCAATTTTTAGAAATTTTTACTCGGTTAAAATTCAAATTTATAAAGTTAAAGGCCCATTTAGACATGCACACCTTAAACCCAAAAAAAATTAAAAAAAGATTTAAATCAAATTTTTATGAGTTAAAATATTTGATTATGGGCTTTTGAATATGATTATATATAGCTTAACCTCAATTTTAGAACTTTTTACTCGGTTAAAATTCCAACGGGTCCACTATAAAGCCCATTTTATATATGCACACTTAAACCCAACAAAACGACCACAAAATAAGATTAAATCAAATTTTATGAGTTAAAATATTTGATTATGGGCTTTTGAATATGATTATATAGCTTAACCTCAATTTTAGAACTTTTTACTCGGTTAAAAAATTCCAAGGTCCACTATAAAAAGCCATTTATATATACACACCTTAAATTCAATAATACGACCACAAAATAAGACTAAATCAAATTTTATGAGTTAAAATATTTGATTATGGGCATTTGAAAATGATTATATAAACTTAACCTCTTTTTTTTTTTAGCAAATTTTTACTCGTTTAAAATTCCCACGGGTCCACTAAAAGCCCATTTAGACATGCACACCTTAAACCCAACAAAACAAAACCACAAAAATAAGATTAAATCAAATTTTTTATGAGTTAAAATATTTGATTATGGGCTTTTGAATATGATTATATAGCTTAACCTCAATTTTAGAACTTTTTACTCGGTTAAAATTCCAAAGGGCCACTATAAAAAGCCATTTATATATACACACCTTAAATTCAATAATACGGCCACAAAAATAAGACTAAATCAAATTTTATGAGTTAAAATATTTGATTATGGGCATTTGAAAATGATTATATAGCTTAACCTCTTTTTTTTAAAATTTTTACTCGGTTAAAATTCCCACGGGTCCACTATAAAAAGCCCATTTAGACATGCACACCTTAAACCCAACAAAAAAACGCCACAAAAATAAGATTAAATCAAATTTTATGAGTTAAAATATTTGATTATGGGCTTTTGAATATGATTATATAGCTTAACCTCAATTTTAGAAATTTTTACTCGGTTAAAATTCCAAAGGGGCCACTATAAAAAGCCATTTATATATGCACACCTTAAACCCAAATAAAATACCACAAAAATAAGATTAAATCAAATTTTAAGTTAAAATATTTGATTATGGGCATTTTGAATATGATTATATAAACCTCAATTTTAGAACTTTTTTTATGGTTAAAATTCCAAATGATTATAAAGCCCATTTAGACTGACACCTTAAATTTTAAAACGGCCAAAAAAAGAATAAATCAAATTTTATTAAATTAAAAAAATATTTGATTATGGGCATTTTGAAAATGATTATATAGCCCTCATTTTAGAAATTTTTACTCGTTAAAAATTCCAACAAACCACTATAAAGCCCATTTAGACATGCACCTTAAACCCAACAAAAGACCACAAAATAAGATTAAATCAAATTTTATGAGTTAAAATATTTGATTATGGGCTTTTGAATATGATTATATAGCTTAACCTCAATTTTAGAACTTTTTACTCGGTTAAAAAATTCCAAAGGGGCCACTATAAAGCCCATTTATATATGCACACCTTAAATTCAATAATACGGCCACAAAATAAGACTAAATCAAATTTTATGAGTTAAAATATTTGATTATGGGCATTTGAAAATGATTATATAGCATAACCTCTTTTTTAGAAATTTTTACTCGGTTAAAATTCCCACGGGTCCACTGTAAAGCCCATTTAGACATGCACACCTTAAACCCAACAAAACGACCACAAAATAAGATTAAATCAAATTTTATGAGTTAAAATATTTGATTCTTGGCTTTTGAATATGATTATATAGGTTAACCTCAATTTTAGAACTTTTTACTCGGTTAAAATTCCAACGGGGCCACTATAAAGCCCATTTATATATGCACACCTTAAATTCAATAATACGGCCACAAAATAAGACTAAATCAAATTTTATGAGTTAAAATATTTGATTATGGGCATTTGAAAATGATTATATAGCATAACCTCTTTTTTAGAAATTTTTACTCGGTTAAAATTCCCCCACAGGTCCATTAAAGTAAAGCCCATTTAGACATTCCTTAAAACCCAACAAAAACGACAAAAAATAAGATTAAATCAAATTTTATGAGTTAAAATATTTGATTATGGGCTTTTGAATATGATTATATAGCTTAACCTCAATTTTAGAACTTTTTACTCGGTTAAAATTCCAAAGGGCCACTATAAAAAAATTTTTATTTTATATATGCACACCTTAAATTCAATAATACGGCCACAAAAAATAAGACTAAATCAAATTTTATGAGTTAAAATATTTGATTATGGGCATTTGAAAATGATTATATAGCAACCTTTTTTTTTACTCTTTTTTACTCCAATTAAAATTTATATATGCACCCAACAAAATAGGGTCCCTAAAATCAAATTTTATGAGTTAAAATATTTGATTATGGGCATTTGAATTTATACATTAACCTCATTTTTTAATTTTTACTCGTTAAAATTCCAACAAATAAAGCCCATTTAGACAACAAAAAAATTAAAAAAAAAAAATTTTAAATAAATTAAATTTTATGAGTTAAAATATTTGATTATGGGCTTTTGAATATGATTATATAGCTTAACCTCAATTTTAGAACTTTTTACTCGTTAAAATTCCAAAGGGGCCACTATAAAGCCCATTTATATATACACACCTTAAATTCAATAATAAATACCACAAAAAAATAAGACTAAATCAAATTTTATGAGTTAAAATATTTGATTATGGGCATTTGAAAATGATTATATAGCATAACCTCTTTTTTAGAAATTTTTACTCGGTTAAAATTCCCACGGGTCCACTGTAAAGCCCATTTAGACATGCACGCCTTAAACCCAAAAAACGGCCACAAAATAGGAATAAATCAAATTTTATGAGTTAAAATATTTGATTATGGGCTTTTGAATATGATTATATAGCTTAACCTCAATTTTAGAACTTTTTACTCGGTTAAAATTCCAAAGGGGCCACAATAAAAAGCCCATTTATATATACACACCTTAAATTCAATAATACGACCACAAAAAATAAGACTAAATCAAATTTTATGAGTTAAAATATTTGATTATGGGCATTTGAAAATGATTATATAGCTTAACCTCTTTTTTAAATTTTTACTCGTTTAAAATTCCCACGGGTCCACTATAAAAGCCCCCATTTAGACATGCACCCTTAAACCCAACAAAACGACCACAAAATAAGATTAAATCAAATTTTATGAGTTAAAATATTTGATTATGGGCTTTTGAATATGATTATATAGCTTAACCTCAATTTTAGAACTTTTTACTCGGTTAAAATTCCAAGGGCCACTATAAAGCCCATTTATATATACACACCTTAAATTCAATAATACGACCACAAAATAAGACTAAATCAAATTTTATGAGTTAAAATATTTGATTATGGGCATTTGAAAATGATTATATAGCAAACCTCTTTTTTTAAGATTAAAAATTTTTACTCGTTTAAAATTCCCACGGGTCCAACTTTATAAAAAACCCATTTAGACATGCACGCCTTAAAAACCCAACAAAACGGCCACAAAAAAATAAGATTAAATCAAATTTTATGAGTTAAAATATTTGATTATGGGCTTTTGAATATGATTATATAGCTTAACCTCAATTTTAGAACTTTTTACTCGTTAAAATTCCAAAGGGGCCACTATAAAAAGCCCATTTATATATACACACCTTAAATTCAATAATACGACCACAAAATAAGACTAAATCAAATTTTATGAGTTAAAATATTTGATTATGGGCATTTGAAAATGATTATATAGCAAACCTCTTTTTTAGAAATTTTTACTCGGTTAAAATTCCCACAGGTCCAAAAATAAAAAATCAAATTTTATGATTTAGACATGCACCTTAAACCCAACAAAACGACCCACAAAAAAATAAGATTAAATCAAATTTTATGAGTTAAAATATTTGATTATGGGCTTTTGAATATGATTATATAGCTTAACCTCAATTTTAGAACTTTTTACTCGTTTAAAATTCCAAAGGGGGCCACTATAAAGCCCATTTATATATATGCACACTTAAATTCAATAATACCCACAAAATAAAGACTAAATCAAATTTTATGAGTTAAAATATTTGATTATGGGCATTTGAAAATGATTATATAGCTTAACCTCTTTTTTAGAAATTTTTACTCGTTTAAAATTCCCACGGGTCCACTATAAAGCCCATTTTAGACATGCACCTTAAAACCCCAACAAAACGACCAAAAAATAAGATTAAATCAAATTTTATGAGTTAAAATATTTGATTATGGGCTTTTGAATATGATTATATAGCTTAACCTCAATTTTAGAACTTTTTACTCGGTTAAAATTCCAAAGGGGGCCACTATAAAAAGCCCATTTATATATACACACCTTAAATTCAATAATACGACCACAAAAAATAAGACTAAATCAAATTTTATGAGTTAAAATATTTGATTATGGGCATTTGAAAATGATTATATAGCTTAACCTCTTTTTTAGAAATTTTTACTCGTTTAAAATTCCCACGGGTCCACTAAAAGCCCATTTAGACATGCACACCTTAAACCCAACAAAAAACGACCACAAAATAAGATTAAATCAAATTTTATGAGTTAAAATATTTGATTATGGGCTTTTGAATATGATTATATAGGTTAACCTCAATTTTAGAACTTTTTACTCGGTTAAAATTCCAACGGGGCCACTATAAAGCCCATTTATATATGCACACCTTAAATTCAATAATAATACCACAAAAAATAAGACTAAATCAAATTTTATGAGTTAAAATATTTAATTATGGGCATTTGAAAATGATTATATAGCATAACCTTTTTTTTAGAAATTTTTACTCGGTTAAAATTCCCACAGGTCCACTGTAAAGCCCATTTAGACATGCACACCTTAAACCCAACAAAACGACCACAAAATAAGATTAAATCAAATTTTATGAGTTAAAATATTTGATTATGGGCTTTTGAATATGATTATATAGCTTAACCTCAATTTTAGAACTTTTTTTTCTTAAAATTCCAAGGGGCCACTTTTTAAAGCCATTTTATATATTCACAAATTCAAAATTAAAAATTCAAAAAGACCACAAAATAAATAAAAATAAGACAAATTTTTATGAGTTAAAATATTTGATTATGGGCATTTGAAAATGATTATATAGCTTAACCTCTTTTTTAGAAAATTTTTACTCGGTTAAAAAATTCCACAGGTCCAACTATAAAAGCCCATTTAGACATGCACACCTTAAACCCAACAAAACGCGGCCACAAAATAAGATTAAATCAAATTTTATGAGTTAAAATATTTGATTATGGGCTTTTGAATATGATTATATAGCTTAACCTCAATTTTAGAACTTTTTACTCGGTTAAAAAATTCCAAAGGGACCCACTTTATAAAGCCCATTTATATATACACACCTTAAATTCAATAATACGACCACAAAATAAGACTAAATCAAATTTTATGAGTTAAAATATTTGATTATGGGCATTTGAAAATGATTATATAGCTTAACCTCTTTTTTTTAGAAATTTTTACTCGTTTAAAATTCCCACGGGTCCACTAAAAGCCCATTTAGACATGCACGCCTTAAACCCAACAAAAAACCACAAAATAAATAAGATTAAATCAAATTTTATGAGTTAAAATATTTGATTATGGGCTTTTGAATATGATTATATAGCTTAACCTCAATTTTAGAACTTTTTACTCGGTTAAAATTCCAAAGGGGCCCACTATAAAGCCCATTTATATATGCACACCTTAAATTCAATAATACGACCACAAAATAAGACTAAATCAAATTTTATGAGTTAAAATATTTGATTATGGGCATTTGAAAATGATTATATAGCTTAACCTCTTTT
>JAGYYJ010000681.1:0-73693 GCA_019671005.1 Hibiscus mutabilis | reverse complement strand
TATATTATTAAAAAGAAATTGTGTGGAGCGAGGGTTGGCCATGAAATTGGCTCCCCAATTGGGGCTGGCCGGGATTGGGGGCAGTGCCCACGACCCCAGTTGGTTCAATTCAACATTCGATCGGGATCCTATTTTAGGTCTGATCTAGTTAATAATTTTGGAGAGGTCGTGGTAGATCCCGGTGGGGTTCAGTCGGGGTTCGTTATTCGAGCTCCTAGTTAGGTATATTTTCTTTCCTTTTTATTTATGTTGTAATTTTTATGATTTAATGAAGTATTAGTTAATTTAAAATTGTGTTCTTTTTTACTTTGTATGTTTATTTATGCTTTAGATTAGTATTTATTATGTTTTAAATTTATGTTTTATATTAATAATTTAGTTATGTTAAATTTGTTTTTTATGAGTAATATTTATGTATGTATGTTTTAGATTAGTATTTTATTTATGTTAGATTAGTATTTTATTTATGTTAGATTAGTATTTTATTATGTTAGTATTTATTTATATTTTTATCGCATTGTATTTATATTCGCCATGTTTTAGGTTGCATAACAGATATATAAATTGTCAATGCGGTGCCCTTTTATCCGAAAGCGTAACGGGCTCGACGTCTTCGATAGTGGTTGGGCGTTTACTCTCGGATAACGGGGCCTTTAAAATTTATTCGCAATTATAAACGAATTTTAAACTAATCGTCACTTTAATCCGGAAAGTCTGATATTAATAAAGCGGTAATTATTAAAGTACCAATTTTGGGCGGTGTGGGGGTGCTAATCCTTCCCCATCCGTAACCGACTCCCAAACCCAATAGTTTTTAAATCTCTAGTTTTATGGTGTCCGGCCTACCTAAGTGGCCGGTGGCGACTCCAATTTCTAATATAACACGTTTCTTCAAAACCCTCACGGATAAATATTTTTATATCCGAAAGACAACCAACACTTCGAAAACTACGTTTTTAGTGAAAAAGAACATCGCTACAGATGGCGAGTCCGCTGGGGACAATTTTTTGTTTTTCGAAAACAAGAAGAGAGTCAAGCTTTTTGAAATAATTACCGCTTTATTAATATTAAAAATTTCAGGTTAAAGTGACTATTAAATTAACATTCGGTTATAATTGCGCGTTTATTTTAACGCATTTAAAATATGGAATATAAACCCGTTTTTTAAGTGGGGGGAAAACGCTAATGCTTTCGTGGAGATATCGTTCTCCCGTATGGGCCTAGCAAGTACCTTCGGGGCTCGAGTACCTTATGCTTTCGTAAGGATATCGCCTTCGTCGCAGGCATAAGCCGAATGGGTCCCCGAATTGAACCCGGTTGAAAGGAGCCTATAATGGGTGATGATCGGGGCCTTGCTACTCTTAGTAGAGGACAACAAGGACAATTCGGTACCTCTTAGCACCAACACCGCATGTAGAGAACATATAGAAACCTACCCCTTTAGAGCCATGCGGATAACCTTATGTGTTTTTAGACTGGATAAATAGGGTTGTTTTGTTTGTTTACCTTATTTAATTTGTCCTTTTATTTATGTATTTATTATTTTTATCCGTACTAACTCATTTTTTGTGTTTTATTTTTATTTTTATTTTACACATACTTTTGTTGCATTATCATTGCATCCACATTACATAGAGGCGTTGATTCAAGTGGTTTGCCCGATTAGAAAATCTTTCATCATGGAAAAAAGGTGTCTTAGGAAGAACGGAATCGATCCAGTCGCGCGACATCGATCAGAGATTAATCAACAGATCCGAAATAACAATTTGCCGAGCAAGCGTGTAATGCCAAAGTATACACACGAGACCACGATGGTGGACATACGACGAGTTGCAAGGCGTGTGAATGACTTAGCTACCGGCCGCGACTCTCCGCCTTCAGAACCCCGGACATGGAATAAGCACCAAGGTTTATCAAGTTGATCAGAGCTGTCGAGGAGCTAGGAGGTAGAGCTAGGGCTTATGTGTAGAACTTTGTTTTGTAATTAAGACTTCTTGTAATAGGGACTCTTTTTGTAATAGAGACTCGTTTTGTAATATGGACCTTTTTTGTAATCTGGACCCTTTAATTCCCATGAAAGTCGTTCGAAAGGGTTATTACCAGCGGAATCAACACCTTTATTTGCATTCATGTTGCATATCATGGTGTTGGTTCAAGAACAGTTCATTAAAAGGCTTTCAAAATAGAAAAAGTATGTTTTGCCAGAAACGATAATATTACAGTAACAAGTTAGGCCGAGCAAAGACCAATCGAGAAAGAAGACGGTACGATAGTAAGGCACGTGCGACGTAGAAGATTCAAATCAGGTCAATGCAGAACCCCAATTTTAAATCTTCACATTTGACCGCTTTTTTAAAAAAAATCTCGATTTTAATTTAACTCATTTAAAAAAAAAAAAAAATTGAAAATATTATTATTTTGCTTTGAAACTTCTTCCCTCATAAAACTTTCAGAATAATAATAGTAACAAAAAGAAACCTAAAAGTTTCATTTTTTAAGTAAGTTAAAACTTTTTGATAATAAAAAGGGGAAATTTTTAAACCAAATAATCCTTGAAAATTTTAATTTAAACCCCAAAAAGTTTTAAAGTACTCCCCTAGGATCGATAGAATCCATCCCTGTTTAGACATACCCAGATCTACAGAAGAAAATATATTGTCCGATGTCCTTTTCGTAAGCCACAAAAATAAAGATCATGATGTCACGAGTCCATATAATAGAATAAGAGGAGAAGACGGAGTCATCCATCATCCTCAAGACGACGCCAAGACGTGAGCACAAAGCTTTGCTTCCCCAAGTCAAGGTCTCCGCAATAAATCAACGGTTGCCAGTAATTCATTATTAATTTCTTGCAAACATACATTTCTCTATTGAAAGTTTTTCAAAGACTGCTCGAGAATCAACATTGCATTTGCATGCATTCTCGCATTTATAGGGTATTATTCCCGAAGTGGTTCCTCAAATCTCAGAAATCGTTCATAATTGGCAAAGGGTCGTCTGGTCAGATATTAGAGGGCACGGATCCATGGTTTTGTCCCAGAACAAGATCGGAGACAATAGAAGAGGAACCATATGAAGACTTCAGGTTAGACACGGTAAGGAGACACGGTACTGGTAATGAGCAAAGTAAAGTGCAAGAGTTGAAAGAAGTAGAGGGAAGACGTGATGAATCAGATGAATACTTTGACGAAAGGTAAGCGATCTATCAAACTGAAAGAAGAACCGATTAAGGATCAGAATAGAGAGTGAGATAGTCAGAATTCTACCTCCAAGTCAGCCAAATACGACAAATTGAACCCTTTTTGAGATCTGCATCAATAAACAGGCGGAAGGTATGCTTGAGTCGGGCTTTCAAAAAATAGAGCTCGGTCCAGAAGAAACTTGAGAAGCAAGTAATGAAAAGAAGTATATCTTGATTCCTGTGAGGTACACCGAACTACTCCTAATGTTTATCGACAAGAGCCCTATTACCTCGGTGAAGTCTCTAGCAAAGAGACCGTCTTATCCGAGAGATTACGACACACGTGCTAGAGGCAGTTACCGTTTAGGAAGTTTGGGTCACAAAGATTGAGGATTGCGGGCCCCGAGGAATGAGTTCAAGATCTTATCGCGATGAGGATTTTAGGTTTCGAAGACGGAGTTCCCCAATTCTATAGTGAGCTAACAATCACCCGAGGGGCAAAGTTGAGGAGGAATCGATATCCAGGACAAAGTTTGAGTAATACCGAAGTGGGTCACTCAAGCGAGTTAAATTTGAAGATCGGAGATAGGGGCATCCCAGGAGAAGGATATTCTTTCGAGTTCAAATGGCTCGGATAAGAGAGGGATAACTTGGATAAAATTGAATTTGCGTAATGATCATCGAAGCTTTCCGAGTGTTTAAGAATATCGATTGGGTCACCTTTAAAGAATAGATGAACGGTGTTGTCCAAATTGATAGACGACTCGAATATTGAAAGAAGAGAAACTAGTCAAGCAAGAATCAAGTCGAATGTTATCAGTACGTTTGAGGAAATTGGGAATAGGTACAATAGTCTCCGGAGATGAGCTACGTATAACTTAGCCATTAACAAGAGTTTTAGAAACAAGTTTACGATAGAGCAATGACAATTCAACACTCTTCTTGATTTGAAATGGCAACTTCCAAGCTACGAAAGACTAAGCGGATAGATTAAGACCCAAAGATCGATATTACTCGAACAGGTAAGGCGGCTCAACAAGGTGGTAGGCTTTGTCAGAACATGAATCAAGTGTTGGACTACAGAGGCAAGCTGACCGGACTCCTGGATGAAGTTAAGAAAGTAGGCACCGAAGAAGCTTATCAAGAATCGTAAATATCTAATATCCGATATAATGAAACCTTTTGGCCTCAATGAACGTCGTTCTATGGGGATCACTTTTGGAATCAATACCTTATTGCATTCATGTTTATATTTTAGGATTGCTTTGCACGATCCTGGCATGTTTTACATGACATTATCAGTACCTTGCATTATTATTACCTTGCATAAACTTTATGAGGAGTAATTCAAAGACCAATTAGGGTTTTATCATGGATAAAAGAATTGAAAACACTCAAAAATCAAGGTTCGAGCAGTTAGAAGATGGACTCGAGAGAAAAAGAGAGAAAAAAAAAGAAGTTTGATGCCTTTAATGCAAGAAAACTCTGTTTGAACCCTAGTTTGGTCGTTCCTCCAGATTCCAAAGATTCCCAGATTTGCGCATGATAATGAAACAAGATGCCCCAAGATTTACTCGACCATATTCTGCAAAAATATTGAGGGCTGTATTGAAAAATTACCGATCCACTACTTCCCCGACAGTCTAGCAGGACCTACCGTGATATGATATGCTTTGGACCCAGCACCAAGTCGTCAGTATCTCCAGGGTACGAAGATGAAACCTGATGAAAGCTTCAAGGAATGTGTTTTGAGGTGTCTGTGTTTAGCGACCCAGGTGCAGCCTCTCGTAGATGAAGAGGATAATGACTTCCATGCCACCTTTCTTATTTCTTCTTTGATAAGGTGCTCGAGAAAATGAAGGCCAGCTTTGAGGACTTATTGACAGTAGGAGAGAGAAACGAACATGCACTCTAAGACCTAAGTTTAACGAACCAGACATGCCTAGGAGCAGAAGGAAAGAAAGAGATAAATGGGTACCACCCTCAAGGTTCTTGTGATCGTAAGAGAATAAGACAAGCAGATTCCTCCGAATCACCAAAAAAATTCCTCGAACAAGTACATATTTAGAGATATTCAGAGTATTCCATCTCGTACATATGGCCTCATCTGGTCAAGGGTTAGTACCTTCCCTCAAGGCCGATAAAGATTACGCCCAGCTCATCTGCTCACAGTTTTGACCCATACAGTATATGTGAGTTCTACATTGAGGCGTCGGGGCATGACACTAAGAAATTTGGGGTCGTTAATAGAAAAAATCAAGAAGCTGGTTGACGTGGAGTCATGACGAAAAGTTGATCCGACGATGGAAAAAGAGGCAAGCCTACACTATAAAGGACTGGAATGAGTTAGTACTTTCGAGATATAGTCCGAGTTCCCTATGGTTTTCCCATCACCATAAAAATTTCTCAATGCTTTGAAAGAAAAAAACTCCCAAACATATATTTTTTAGAATTAAAAATCACATTTCCATTTAGAAAAGCATCTTTACATTCTTGATTCTTTAAACATTTTATTTTTATAGGGTAGTTTTGTTCTCCCATATGCATATACACGTATTTTTGAATGGACATATGTATATATCATTTCTGTACCAGGTCCTCGAATTTTGAATGCAACAAAGACATTTGCTTGCACCCAAAGATCAACTCTAAGTTGCATATATTTAGAAGAGATTGAATGTTGTGGGGATATTGTAAATGTGAGTATCTGCTAGTTTACTTAGGCCAACAGAGGAACAAAGCGAGCATTTAGACAATGGGCAATTCCCATTTTAGGAATTTATCTTCTCAGGCACTTGTCGTTTAAGATCCTTGAAAAGAGAGTTGACCCTAAACCTCTACCCCCGAAGGCATTCTCAGGACATCTGTGAATTTGACAACAAATGATATTCTTTTACTTTACCAGAAGACAGAGATGAGTCTAGACAGATTGGATATGAAGATCAGAAAATCATCAGAGGAAAGTGGTTGAAAACAAGGATATTTCCAAACGAAAAACCAAAGAAAAAAAGAGAAATGGTAATCAAAAGGCCGAAGCAATCCAGATCGAGTAAATATCAGAAGAGCTGCAGAGAGGCAAGTAACTTCGAGCAGAAGATATCATCAATACCCAGTATAGATACGTGTTGATTCGAGGATACATTTACTGACTTCGAAAGAAGAAAGAGATTCAAGGCTAAAAACCTAAAATGGGCAGTCTAAAACAAAAAAAAAAAAGAAAACAAAACAAAACAAAACAAAACAAAAAAGAAGAAGAAAAGAAAAAAAATAAAATAAAATAAAAAAGAAGAAAGAGAGAGAGAGAGAAAAAAAAAGAAAAAGAAGAAAATAAAAAGAAAAAAGAAAAAGAAAGAAAGAATATTGTATATGCTTCACACATAGATCAAACAATACAAGAACGAGACTTCAACTATGTGCAAGAGACACAAGGAATCCACATTTCAAGTAAATATCAGTTTTGAAAATTAGTATAGAAGCTTGAATTGAAACCGAGTCAAGACAAGTCGGCTCAAGATTGCCAATTTCGAAAAGGAAATGACCTCTAGGGTGAAAACCCAAAAATAGGCAATCTAGAGTGATCTTGAAAATGAAGAAAAAAAAGTAGTCTCGCCTGAGCATGCCGGCATCAATATCCAACCAAAATACACCGATCCAAGGTACGTGAAGAAGGAAGTGACCTCTAGGGTGAAAACCAAAAAATGGGCAAATAGAGCGATCCAAGAGAAAAAGTGAAAAATAAGAAGAAAAAGAGAAAAGAAGAAAGAAAGAATAATATTTCATCTGGGCGTGCCAATCACAAGAATTCCCATAAATGTATTCATAGTCCTTCATTCAAGAAATCTCAGTTTCGATGAGTATTGAAGGATCAAACATTATTGAACAGAAAACGAACATCAGTATATAGCCAAAATGCAAGGCAGCCTACAGTAAAAAGAAAGGAAATGAACTCTAGGGTGAAAACCAGAAAACGGGCAGTCTAGAGTGATCCAAAAAAGGGAAGGAATAATGGGCATATCCAAGTTACACAAGTACAGAAATATCGTTTCACTTAACCATAAACCAAAGACCTACATTACAAGCCCTCAAAGACCATTCTGGTCATCCATAGATATCCAAGTTGAATGATAATGTCTTCAGATTTCATTCCGCCTATAAGGGTTAACTTTGCTTCAAGGAACGTCAAACTTCGAAGTGCTTGATCGACACCCAAATGAGGGAAGGATGGGGCATGGTGAGATAGTGAGATTAAGAGAGCCACCTTAAACGGGGTAGAAACTAGGTAGGGTTGTTCCTCTCAAAAGCATATTAGACTAGAAGAAACTATACATTGGCATATATCTCCACAATGGTAAAGATCTTCTAATTATGCGCTTCATTAGAGTTAATCTCTGGTAACTTGAAGCAGATGAGCTATGGTGTTTGATATTTCGGGGGCAAACATGTTTTAAAAGGTTTGACATTTTCTCCCAAAGTTTTGATGTTTACCATTTCCCCCAAACATTATTTTTTAAAATGTTTGGCAATATACTTCGAATTTTGTTTACCATTCTCCAAACATTAATTTTTTTTGAAAAAATGTTTGGTCCTTAAAAGAAAAAAAATAAGAAGAAGAAAGAAGAAAGAAAAGAAAAAAGATGTTTACCATTTGTTCCAAACAATGTTTTCAAAATGTTTGGTATCCCCTCCAAGTTGTGATTTTCAAAATGATTGTTATCTTTTCAAACAATCATTATTTTTTGAAATATACACAAGTAAATTGCCTTTTACTTTACTTTAAAAATGAATGATGATGAGATTTAAAGCATAGGGACCGAGAGTTAGTTCCCGTTGAAATGCTACGAGAAGATCAAGGATGAGCTCAAGGGATGGAAGCATTTTGGTTCACCCTGGTAACTAGAAATAGATTAAGGCTCTGTATGATGGGTCAGAAAATTCAAAGCAGTGGAGCCCGTGGTTGAATGGGGCAACGCCAAGCGAAGAAGATGACAAGGGTTCTTATAAGAATAATATAAGAACCAGAAGATCATTTATGAAGACGAGTGATAACCCCGAAAACAAGAAAATCCTTCCGCACAAAAGGTTTAAAAGCATGTTCAAATAAGGATTTAAGAGCATACAGTGAAGAAGTAAAGAGATGAAGAAATCTGAGGAGTGGCCTTTCAGGGTGTAAGACTTTAGAACGAAAAAGGGGCTAAAAGAAAAAAAGAAAAGAGAGGGAGAAGAAAAAAGAAAAGAAAAAGAAAAAATAAGAAGAGATTGAAGGAAATATAAAAAAGAAAAAAGAAAAAGAAAATGAGAAGAGAGAAAAAAAGAAAAAGAAGAGAAAGAAAGCATTGCATTGCATGCATCATATAGATAGGGGCATGCCAATTTTTTCTTGTTTTGGACAGGTACTTGAAGAATTATCAAAGAGATTAAGAAGTAGATTTCATTAATTGAAGAAAGTCCCCAAAATTTGAAAAAAGATTTTGGTAGCCACCTTCGGCGTGAGTCCCCAAAATTTGAAGAAAAATTTCGGCAGCTATAGCAGCGTGAGTCCTAGAAGATCAGCAACCATTTTCGGTGTGAGTCCCCAAATTTAAAGAAGCTTTGGCAGCCATTTTCGGTGTGAGTCCCCAAATTTGAAGAAAGTTTGGCAGCCATTTTTGGCGTGAGTCCCCAAATTTGAAGAAAAATTGGTAGCCATTTTCAAATATGAATCCCCAAATTGAAGAAAAATTTCGGCAGCTATAGCAGCGTGAGTCCTAGAAGATTGACAGCCATTTTCGGCGTGAGTCCCTAAATTTGAAGAAGTTTGGCAGCCATTTTCGGCATGAGTCCCCAAATTTAAAGAAAGTTTTGGCAGCCACCTTCGGCGTGAGTCCCCAAATTTAAAGAAAGTTTTGGCAGCCATTTTCGGCGTGGGTCCCCAAATTTAAAGAAAGTTTTGGCAGCCATTTTCGGCGTGAGTCCCTAAATTTGAAGAAAGTTTGGCAGCCATTTTCGGCGTGAGTCCCCAAATTTGAAGAAAGTTTGGCAGCCATTTTCGGCGTGAGTCCCAAATTTGAAGAAAGTTTGGCAGCCATTTTCGGAGTGAGTCCCCAAATTTGAAGAAAGTTTGGCAGCCATTTTTGGCGTGAGTCCCAAATTTGAAGAAAGTTTGGCAGCCATTTTCGGCGTGAGTCTCAAATCTGAAGAAAGTTTGGCAGCCATTTTCGGCGTGAGTCCCCAAATTTGAAGAAAGTTTGGCAGCCATTTTCGGCGTGAGTCCCAAATTTGAAGAAAGTTTGGCAGTCATTTTCGGCGTGAGTCCCCAAATTTGAAGAAAGTTTGGCAGCCATTTTCGGCGTGAGTCCCAAATTTGAAGAAAGTTTGGCAGCCATTTTTGGCGTGAGTCCCCAAATTTGAAGAAAAATTGGTAGCCATTTTCGGCGTGAATCCTCAAATGGAAGAAAGATTTCGACAGCTATAGCAGCGTGAGTCCTAGAAGATCGGCAGCCATTTTTGGTGTGATTCCCCAAATTTGAAGAATGATTGGCAGCCATTTTGGGCGTGAGTCCCCAAATTTGAAGAAAGATCGGTAGCCATTTTCGGCGTTAATCCCCAAATAGAAAAAAGATATCGACAGCCATAGCGGCATGAGGCCCAGATGTTAGATCCTTCGGGTCATCAGTAAGTCCTTTGGGTACGATGTTAAGTTATTCGAGCCACCAGTAAGTCTTTTGAGCATGGTGATAAGTCCTTTGGGCCATTAGTAAGTCCTTTGGGCATGATGCGGCAGTCTTAAGTAGCGTAAGTCCAAAGATATCAACGGCCTTGTAAAAAAAACGAGATAGAAAAAAAGAAGAGAAGAAAAAAGAAGAAAAGGAGAAAAAAGAGAGCAGAAAAAGGAAAAAAGGAAAAAAGGAAAAAAGGAAAAAAGGAAAATGAGAAAAAAGAGAAAAGAGAAATTCGAAGATAAAGGTTCTATATAAGAAGGGCCTATATTTTCAAGCTCCCGTAGCGAGAGGTTCTATGTAGGAAGAATCCGCCGCTCCGAGGCTTTAGGAGCTAACAGTTTTGTATAGGAAGGGCTCGCATCTCCAGGGTGAAGACTAGCAGTTCTATATAGGAAGAACTTCCAGCCGAAGGAATTCACCCATGATACACAAGGTTTTATATAGGGAAAACCTGTTGTGTTGAAAGCGAATAGTCCTATATAGGAAGGGCTCCGAGCTTTACTGTCTTAGAGTGAGAAGTTCTATATAGGAAGAACCCGTAGCTCCGAGATTTCAGAAGCTAAAAGTTCTATATAGGAAGGACTGACGGCTCCAGGGTTTGAAGACTAGCAGTTCTATACAGGAGGAACTCCCAGTCGGAAGAATCCATCAGTGGCGCAAAAGATTTTATATAGGAGAAACCAGCGTTGAAGGTGAAGAGTTCTATATAGGAATTACTCCAAGCTTTACCGTCTCAGAGTGAAAATTTCTATATAGGAGGGACTCGTAACTCAAGACTTCAGAATGAAAGGTTCTATATAGGGAGGACCTATAGTTCCAAGATCAGAAGGTGAAGAAGTTCTATATAGGAAGAACTTACAAGCTTGAAGATTCAGCTAAGGAAGAGCAAAGAGTTACAGAAGAACACGTGATTCCGAAGCCAAAGACAAGAAAGTATGCCAAAAATGAGTGTTTTTGATCTTTGCTTTGTCCTCGTTTCACAAGAACAAGCAAAGAGGGGCAACTGTAATCACTCATCTTTGACCGAGTTTTAGTGTTATTAGTATTATTTTAATGGTAGTATTATTAATATAAAATTAATGAAAAATAATAATAAAAATAAAAAAGGTAAAAAAATATATATTATTAAAAAAAAGAAATTGTGTGGAGTAGGGTGCTCCACGTCACCCATTTCACCCACCCCTTGCCTATAAATACAAGGCAGGGGCAGCCAAGCATTCACGCCAAATTGCCAAAAAAATGGCCATGAAATTGGCTCCCCAATTGGGAGCTAGGTCGGCCGCAAGGCTGGCCGGGGTTGGGGGCAGTGCCCTCGACCCCAGTTGGTTCAATCCAACATTCGATCGGGGTCCTATTTTAAGTCCGATCTAGTTAATAATTTTGGAAAGGTCGTGGTAGATCCCGGTGGGGTTCAGTCGGAGTTCGTTATTCGAGCTCCTAGTTAGGTATATTTTCTTTCCTTTTTATTTATGTTGTAATTTTTATGATTTAATGAAGTATTAGTTAATTTAAAATTGTGTTCTTTTTTACTTTGTATGTTTATTTATGCTTTAGATTAGTATTTATTATGTTTTAAATTTATGTTTTATATTAATATTTTAGTTATGTTAAATTTGTTTTTTATGAGTAATATTTATGTATGTATGTTTTAGATTAATATTTTATTTATGTTAGATTACTATTTTATTTATGTTAGATTAGAATTTTATTTATGTTAGATTAGTATTTTATTATGTTAGTATTTATTTATATTTTATCGCATTGTATTTACATTTGCCATGTTTTAGGTTGCATAACAGTTATATAAATTGTCAATGCGGTGCCCTTTTATCCGAGCGTAAACGGGGCCAGTATCAGGCGTAGTGATAGTGGTTGGGCATTTACTCTCGGATAACGGGGCCTTTAAAATTTATTCGCAATTATAACCGAATTTTAAACTAATCGTCACTTTAATCCGGAAAGGCTGATATTAATAAAGCGGTAATTATTAAAGTACCAATTTTGGGCGGTGTGGGGGTGCTAATCCTTCCCCATCCGTAACCGACTCCCGAACCCAATAGTTTTTAAATCTCTGGTTTTATGGTGTCCGGCCTACCTAAGTGGCCGGTGGCGACTCCAATTTCTAATATAACGTGTTTCTTCAAAACCCTCACGGATAAATATTTTTATATCCGAAAGACAACCAACACTTCGAAAACTACGTTTTTAGCGAAAAAGAACATCGCTACACTTGTTTATCTCGCTTTACCAACCTCAATGGGAAAAACGGTGGTACGGTATAAGGAGATGGAGTAGAGGACGAACCTGATGTACCATGCTGGGTAGGGGATTGCGCTTTCTCCTTGTCTTTCTTTTGGCCGTCTTTCTTCGTGGCATTTGGTTCGACAATAGTGTCACTTCATAGTGTGATGGCATTGACGTTTTCTTTTGGGTTTGGTTCAGTTTATGAGGGTAGTTTACCTTGAGTCTCTAGTAGACCTACTGCCTGGGCCAATTGGCTCATTTGCTTGTCCAACTCTTGTAGATGGGCCTCGGTGCGATTCTGAAACTTCTCTTGAGATATTGCCAAACGTTCTACGATGGACTCTAAAGATGACTTCGGCTGCGAGTAAGGTTGTCGCTGTTGGTATGCTTGATTTGGTCTTTGGTTTTGTGCGTAATTGAAGTTCGGGTGATCTTTCCATCCCGGGTTGTATGTATTAGCATTGGGATTGTATTGTCTCTAGGGAGGTCTGGGAAAATTGCCTATGGCATTTAATTGCGCAGCATCCTCCTCTTGTATCATCGGGCAGCAATCTGTTTGATGTTCTGGACTCGTGCATATCCCGTAAAATCTAGTCGCGGCTTTTTTATCTTCAACAAGGGATTGAACAATTTCAGCCAATTTGTCAATTTTATGTTCTAATAAAACGTTACTTACCTCATGAACTCGCCGAAAGGGTTCACTAGAAGGGCAAAATTACTATGAGTTAGCATCCATTGTAGAGATTAGAGTTCTTGCCACTATTGGGGTCATGTTTACAAGTGCCCCTCTACTTGCTGCGTCGATCATCTTTATTTCCATAGGAGATAGGCCTTTATAGAAATACTAAAGAAGCGTTTGTTCCAATAGCCCATGTTGTGGGCAATTTGTGCACAACTTCTTGAATCTCTCCAGTAGTCGTATAACGACTCAATATCCTTTTGTCAGATACTCAAGATGCTCCGCCTCAGTCCCTTGCCTTAGCCACAGGGAAAATCTGTCAAGAAAAAGCCGGGCCATGTCAGTCCAAGTTGTAACAAAATTGGAAGGCAGGTCAAATAACCAATCCTTGGCAATATCAGCTAAAGAAAAGGGAAAAGTGCGAAGTTTTAATTGGTCTTCAAATACTCCCTATGGTTTTGTACTCAAACAACCATATGAAATTCTTTTAGGTGTTTATACGAATTTTCGCTAGGCAAACCGTGATAGGTAGGTAGAAGATGTATCAAGCCTGTCTTAAGTGCGAATGGTGTCTCTCCATTCGGGAATGTAATGTACAAAAGCTGTTGATTGTGTGGTGCCGCGACAAGTTGGTGAATGGTTTGATCTTCGTCAGCCATTGGAATCTGTTCGTTGTCGATGTTCTCAAAGTGTGTTTCAGCTGTGGAGGATGATTCTAGATCACGTTCGAGTTGTTGTTGTCACTGTCGTTTTTCCCGAAGTGTGTGTCCTTGTAATCTTCGGGCTAATGCTTCAATTTCTGGTTCAAAATCTTCTAATTCGTTCGAATTCTTCCTGGTCATAAATCAAAACAAACAATATTAGTAACTTCGTCGAAGTTCCCCGGCAACGGCGCCAATTTGACAAGTGTCGTAATTGTCAAATGAATAATGAATTAACCTCAAATTAAATAAATAAGACGTAGTATAGAGAAGAAGGTGTCGGTCCACAGGGACTAAGGAGTTTTCAATATTGGTCTGAATCGATCTTTAACCAAGAAACCTGCAAGTAATAAAGGGGTTTAGCGAAATGAGTTGAATAAATCTAAGCAAATGAAAATGATAAATAAAGGAAAGTAAACAGTTGAAAGTGATTATGATAATATATAGCCTCCAGCTTTACGTCGCCTCAACTCGTTTCGATCACTGAAATAGATTTTACTTCGAGTTCTTGCTGGTTATAGTCTACAAGGCCCAACCCTTGTAACTTGTTTTTCTCTATGGTGAACTAATTTTCCAAGGTCAATCCTTAGAATTTAGAACTTGTTTGGATTAACGACGGCAATCGATGCTAATGCCAATGTTGTATTCTGTGCTGGAAAAGCCCGTGCTCGGATAATTTTGTCTCAACGAGAATCGTATCCGATCTTGATTTCCCTCAGCGGACCACCGCTAAGTTTGTTCTTAGGGAGTTGAATTTTCTACAAGCTTACTCTTGTCCCCAATAGTAGATCAAAATGTCGATCAAACCAATGCGCGTTTTTGGAATAAAGGAGTCGAAATGTTTAAAGGAAAGGCCGATTGCCAATCTAATAATGCTGAAAATCAAGAAATAAGTTTGAAGGTATGAAGAGCTTTTGCAATTCTCACGAAATGAATTGGGTTTCGCTTAGCTATCGGCTAATGGTAAATTTAGCTAAGCATGACTATGGAAGAAATCATACTTAGCATTAAAATAAAGAAAAAGAACTTAAAAGAATAACGTAAAGAGAAAGGAAATTTATAAAGCTTTAAAAGCAAAAACAAGTCAAGAACAAGAGATGACTCATAGCATACCCCAAATGGGTATTTATAGTATCTTAAAACCTAAAAGATAAAAGATAAAAGATAAAACCTAAAATGTTTAAATTAAATTCTAAATAAAAGATAATCCTAAGTTTAAATTTTAAATATGTCTTGATAAGCTATCACAGTGCGGGTGATAAGCTATCACTACTGTTGTCGTCATCCTCTAACACTGTTGACATGGCGTCCAATCATCTTTTTATGCGCAGATTCATGCCCTCTAGCCCAGTCTTGACTCCAACTGAAATTTTGCAGAATTTTGCCTCTTTTCGGTGTTTTTTCCAAAATTAAAGACATGTACGAAAAACACACAAAAATGTCCAAATCAGCATCATAATCAAATCATTAGAGGCATAATTAAAGATGAAACAATGACCATTTCAGCTACTTATCAATAACATCAAGCTTTCGGAAACCAATCCCTCCTTGTATAACAGACTTACAAACCTCATCCCACCGTACAAGATGAACGCCTTTACCATCCTCCGATATCCCCCATACAAATTTACAAATGAAACGCTATATAGTTAAACATGTCTGCTTAGGAAGCATCACCGTTTGCATAGTATACGTGGGAATCGCCAACCAAAGAAAGAGTTTTTGCCTTCCACCCAGATAACTTATTCTGAACCATAGAGACCAAGTATTTATAAGAATCCGAAGTAACTCGTCAATGGATAAGTGGAACACCCAAATATCGACCTAAATCATTAACCTTTTTAAAGCCGAAGACATAACTAATATGAGTACGAAGATTTGTAAAAACATTTTTAGAGGAGAATATAGTCGTCTTCTCAATACTCACTCTATGACCCGAAGCTTCACAAAATGAAAACAGGATCGAACGAATCACATCAAATTGCTCCAATAAAGCCTCCGCAAAAATGATCATGTCATCTGCAAAAAAGAGATGAGAAATACCTAGTGCCATTTTAGAGTGCGAAAAGGCTTTCACTTTCTAGACGAATTCTCCAACTACATCGTCGGAGCCAATCTTTCCATACAAAGCACAAAAAGATATGGAGAGGGGATCACCCTGACGAATGCCACTCGAAGGTTGGAACGAATTAGTCATTGAGCCATTTCAGAGGACCTACATCGAGACAGTGGACACATAAAACATAATGAGCTTGCAAAGCGAAGCCGGAATCCTAATATCAACAAGCGTATCAGCCAAAAATCCCCATTCATGTCTATTATACATCTTTTCAATGTCAATTTTAATAGCCATCCAACTTTTTTTTACCTCATTTTCTCCTCATCGTATGGATAGCATCCTGAGTAGTAATGATGTTATCTATAATTAATCTGCTCGGGATGAAACTGATTTGGTTCTCTGAAACCCAACGAGGCAAAAAAGGCTTCAAATGACTGACAATTATTTTGACAACTGCTTTATAAACCACGTTACACAGACTAATGGGATGAAATTGACTAATTCGTTCTGGTGTTGTGACCTTCGGAATAAGCACGAGAAGGGTGCGATTAAGTTCATTCGGAAACTCTCCTCTCTCAAAAGCATGTCGTATACAATCACACACAGAGGGACCAATTATACTCCAATTACGTTGAAAAAAAGGTTGCATGTAGGCCATCAATTTCAAGAGCCTTGAATGGACCCATATCAGCAAAGGCTCGCTGAATCTCCTCACCGGTTACTGGACACTCCAAATTATCAAGTAACACAGGTCTGATAACCGGAAACAATCCCCGCACCCCATAATCATTGCTGGCAGCGCCTGAACTCGTAAAAAGGTTGCGGAAGAAACGACGCGCAATATTCGCCAACTCTTTCGGTTTAGTGCACCAAACGTCATCATCTTGTTTCAACGCGAACACATTGTTGGCACGTCTCCTAGCTAGAGTGGATACAATTTTTTTCCTTTGGACAATTTTTTTATTTTAATTTTTAATAAAATTTAATTGTCATATCGTTAAAAAAACAATTTCACTTTCTTAAATATTTGTGTCCACGTTAATTTTATAAATGGATAATTCTTTTTAATTTAACTTTTGAAATTAACTTTTTAAAATTCTTTTTGGTGATATAACACTATAATATTATGTCAAATCATCATAGGTGAATCATAATAGCCCCGCTAAATTAGTAAAAGTGTAAACAAGTTCTTCTAAAAAATTATAATATTATAAATCAATACATATTAAAATTATTTTTTGACACATAAAATGATAAATTTAAGATTTAGTCCCCTTAACAACTGTTAAGTTAGAAGTCAATACAGCGATAAAATTCCCGCAAAAATGTATAATTCCAGTTCAGCCTCTAGAATTTTTTTTACTTCACCCATACAGCAAATATGTATTTCAAATTTTTCAAATGATGATATGACAAAATATTAGAGTGCTATCAAAGGAACAAAATATATTTATGGATCAAGTTGAAGAGAACTGTAGAATTTCAAAACTAATAAATCCGAAAAATTAGAAACCTAATTGAAGAAAAAATATCGAATTCAAAAATTTAATGATACTCTATCTCTAAATAAATTTTTAACGTATCAAAGTCCATATATATATATATATATATATATATATATATATATGTATCATGGCATATATCTGTTACACAAAAAGTTATACCAATATAATATAAATATAAACATGCGGGGTTTACAAACATCAAGCTCACTGTACAATTTGATGAGGGCTCCAGTTCATCAACAAGGGCATCAACTTCCCCTATTTTCCAAGATAAAGACGTTGATGCATTGTCAATGTGGAATTATAGGGGGCGATAGGAGAAAGAACAAATAATGGAGGAACTAAACTTAACATCTAACATAAGTATAGACTACGAGGACACAGAATCAGATTCCTTATCCATTCATTTTAACTAGGTTTTAGTAATTTAAAGTTGGTGTAGTTATTTCAATTAACTACCGTGTAGCATGTTTCGTTAATGTATTAATTATGTCTCCCTCATAAAAATAATAGTACCTATTTATAGGGATGCAAACGTACTGACCGTGAACGAAATATCTAATTAATTCTGCAATCGTTAACATTCTACTTTATTATAAAATTGTACGAAACATCCAAATACATTGCAATAACTAACATGTATGAGGTTCGTCGTATCTTACTATGCGCCACACATTGTTCTGCCTCTTGATTCGTGATACACGGATCCTCCAGTTACATATGCGGTCCTTGTAGACACATTCTTCAATATTGTTGTCTGTATTCGTTCTCCGCACTTTCGACAGAACTGAATATTGTATGTTGTACTGCTTAATTGCATCATTCACTAGGTTCTTTGACGGGAATATCATTCCAACTTCTAATTCACCATCGCAATCGACAACAGCTTCCCACGACTGTCTTCCAATACATGGAAAATCATCAATATTACCAGCCATTGTAGAGAGGGTTAGCAAGAAATTGAGTACGAAGAATATATAGCGAAAGAAAATCTTAAGGAGCGATTAGTTGAGGAAGTGAGGGTATTTATAGGACCATGACCATCAAAGTGACCATCAAAGTATTGCTCAACACGTCAAATTTCCTGAACTCGCATCCTACCAGCCGCGTTTTCAATTACTTCGTTTGATTTAATTTTTTTTAAAAAGAACTTCGTTTTTTAAAAATTAAATGCTTCAATATTGAAATTGAATTTGAATATACAAAAACAAAATATATACTAAATTGCTTACTTACGTTACATACTTTTCATCAAATCTTAAAAGACTATACACGAACCATCCTGCTTGTTTTGCAGACATTCTACAAACACTCGATTCTCTTCTTCAAGCGTAGACCAGTATTTGAGGCAATCCTCAACTTCCTGCGATGAGAAGTCCAACAAGTTTAGAATCAAACAAAATTGCATACAAGATCTTCAACTTGTATTTGAGGTGATCCGCAACTGCCAGGCCCGAGTAGTCCTCCAAGTGACCCTAGACATGACAACAATTGCTATACATTATCAGCTGTCAAGTCTGGGTTGCATCATATCTTCAGTTCTGACCCCAACCAAAGATGGCCCCCAACCGAAGATGACATCTTGTACATTATTGGGCCGGGGTCAGCAACATTGTAACCGGTCAATGTACCCCTACAATGTCGACTCTTTGTTCGTGAATAAAGTCGTGGGTTTTGAGCTTTATCTCATTAATCTCCATTTTATACCCACTTTCATCATCAGCGGACATGGTAGGAGCTTTGACCACGGTTACGTGCGATGGTCTTCACCTACACTATACGATGATAGCGTAGAAATAAATAACTTGCACCATCCAGCAAATCCTAAAAGGATTGCGAGCACTTTCAGAAGACCACACATTTTTTGGGTATTGTGATTTGTCATTCATCTTGATCACAAACACGGTACACACATCACACCACAACACCTTACCTACCAAAACTCTATTTTGCACCATGCAACTACGAATAGCAACAAATTACAATACCCGAGAAATCTCTGTGCGGAAATATTTTCTAGGTACACAATTTGTTGTTATTAATAGCTACAACAGGATCGAAGTATGTGGAACCGCGGCTGGTTGGGGCTATTTATAGCCCCCAACTCACGTTCTGTAGATGGAAAATTTGGCCACTATTCCTGACCTGTCAGGGAAGTCGCATTGTGTAGATCGCGAGTTTGTCCAGGATTCCTAACGAGTCAGGGAAGTCGCGTTTTGTAAAATACGATTTTCTCCAAGATTCTTGACGTGTCAGGAAAAGCGCTTTCTGTAGAACGCGACTTCCATTACACGTTAGGAATCCTGGACAAACTTGCAATCTACACAACGCGACATCCATGACACGTCAGGAATAGTAGCCAAATCAAATATATATATATATATATATACTAATTGAAAAAAATTACAAGTACAAATTAAAAAATTAAAAAATAACGGTAACAAATAGCAGAATATATATACTAATGAAAAAAAAGGCTCACTTGGCACTTACTATATAATAATTTAATAACTAAATAAAAATATTACAGTTCCAATTTTACAAACCCGTCAACTACTAATCACGCCTATGTCCACCGGTACCACAACATAGCGGACGCTGAGTTCGTTCGAGATTGCATCGAGGGGGAGTAACATCAACCGAATCACTCTCATCGTCGTCGTCATCATCTTCATCAGCAGCAGTATCACTGGTAGTACCGTTGGTTCCACCTCCAGCAGCAGCACTCGTTCCATCGGGCCCGCTAAGGTAGAAAAGGAATTGCAGCGGCGTTTGTTGGATAATCTCGATTTTAAACATAGTCCCCGACTACATGAAGGGCACGTAGGGTGGACGATAGCTGGAGGCCCCATTCATCATCGCCTCAAACTGACCATAGGGTTCAGACACAGAAGGTGTGAAAAAACCTTTGATCGGACACAAGCAAGGCTGGAACGGTGACTGCATCGAATGCGTGAAGTTCTGCGGCGGCATCGATGGTGGGGTGGCATGCGATGGTGGCAGCAATGGTGACAGTACTTCAGAGGTAGCAGCACGGCTTCGATTCGATGATGACGCACTAGAAAATGTGTTCTGTGCTCCCCTCGTACGTTGAGACCGTGGTCGGTTGTGTTGCTAACACCGGTGGACGAACGATCACTCCTCAGAGTCAGAATAAATGGCTTCCCATTCGCTAAAAACCACTCATCATAGTCATGGCTAACCATCGTATCAAACATACGATACTCACGCTGGGGTTGCCATCGTGGATTCGCCATGTCCCTCTAGTGAGCGATATAGTCTAGGTGGTGCACCGACCAATCAACCTATCCAACAATATAAAAATTTATTATTCTTTTTAGGTATGAATTACGTTAGAGTTAATAAAAGAATGTGGTAAGTATATCAATATTACCTCGGATTTCCCTGTCGTGTAAGTTTGTGCAACTCGTCCAAATTTGGAAGGACCAGGGAATAGGTTGGAAACAACCGAACTGTCGTAATATACGGTCAATCGGGTGCCACTCAACAGTAGCATCGCAAACGAGTGGTACAGTGGCCGTCCAAAAAAGCCTCGTCTCGTTCAAAAATTCTGGGATGCACTCGTGCACTTCCAGATCCTTGAACGATATCCATAAAAGCTATACAATATATAATTAAAGTTAAATAAATTCTTTAAAAAATTATATACACCAAAACCAAATTGTTACCTAATTATTCGCGGATTCATTCTCAATATCATGTCTGATAACGACTAGACAGCTAGCAACGCCAACATGGGTTAGAGAACCGGTCCACCTATAAAATTAGACGTATAATATAAAAATACGTTTATGAAAAAATCTAATTTTAATTGTAAACATTCGTACATTTTAAAAAATAAATGATTTTCTAACCTCCGGCCCAGTGAAAAAACATATGGAGTAGGCTGCCTAAGCTGAAGGCGTAAAAATGGCATTCTCCACCACGCTCAAGACTAGAGCAACGTCAAACAACCTCTAATCTGACACTTCTCAGAATCAGTGTTCTTACACAGCTCCCTAAACAGACATGCCAGAATTGCAGATCCACAGCTTAGTTTACCGGTATCTTCAAAATCCCCCAAATGCCGCAACCAGATCGTGTGCACTTTGTTGCGGGATTTTTCAGGCATCAATACCCCACCGATCATCAGTAAAATATGAGCGCGAGCATCTGCCTAAAACATGGAAACATATATTCAAAAAAAATCCCCGCACCCATTTTAATTTCAGTAATATTCAAAAAATATGAGCGCGACCATATGTAAAGATTTTAATTACTTCAATAATATTCAAAAATATATATTTTATTTTACCTTTTTCATGTCTTTGTTCGCGTCAGCGGGTAAATTTGTAAAATTTTCCCGCAGCCACTTCAATTTCACTTACGGCGTAACCCCTAGTCAATCCGAACATAGGGCATGCTAATCCAAAGTACCGGGACCGTTGATCACCTCTCCATCAATAGACAAACCAAGATATACGAAACTTCATGTAGGGTGATCGTCGCCTCGCCGTAAGGAAGGTGGAATGTGTGTGTCTCCAGCCTCCATCTCTCCAAAAGAGCGTTGATCAAATCAACCTCTAATTTTGCACCTCCAATAATTTTGGATGCTTGCAGAAATCCGACCTCCTCTAAATATGGTTCGATCAATGGATCCAGTAAATTCGACAAACGATTGTAAAACACCTCTAGACGTCGTTCCTCCTCTCCCTAAAAAATTAAACACGCGTAAATATAAATTAAACTACATAAAAAGTATGTAACACATCTATACATAAAATTAGAATATATAATAAAATAAAAAATAAACAAAAATTAAGTAGATAAACCTTACGTGTCTCCGATGATAATCGAACACGTGCTTGTGGCCCAACCTTATCAATCCCGCCATTATATCAAACTCGATAAATCAAACAAAAATTTTGAAAGAAAGAAGATTTTAGAGAGAGTGAATTGTGTTGTGAAGGGGGTGTAGGACCAATTTATAGTGGTAGTCGCACTGGTTGGGGTGCGAGGAATTAATGAAACTCGCACCCTGCAGAACGCGAGTTTGGTTAATCGCTTCGTACAGGGTGCGACTTTTTTGGAACCCTAACGTCGTCAAAAAATTTTCAATCGTTCTGTACTTTTTAACGCAAAACTCGCTCCTACAGGACACGAATTCTGTTTAATATTTCGAAACCCTAACGCCGTAAATAATTTTCCAACCGTTGGATAAAAATGCAAAACTCGCAACCTACAGGATGCGAGTTCAGTTAAATTTCAAATAAAAGTTTATATTGTCATTATAATTATTATTAAATTAGAACACTTTTTTAACCATTTATTTTACAAATCAAATCTAAATTTCAAAGAGATTGTATTCTATTTATCTTACAAATCAAATCTAAATTTCAAAGAGATTGTATTCCATTTATCTTACAAATCAAATATAAATTTGAAGGAGATTGTATTCCATTTATTATAATTAAATTTCAAAGAGATTGCATTCCATTTATCTTACAAATCAAATAAAAAACACATTACTTTTAACCATTTACCATATTAATTGGAACACTCTTTTTTTAATTAATATTAATTTAGTTAATGCAACTCGAATCCTATATAGCGTTTCCATGTTTTTCATGCAAAGAAACATGGTTATATAGCGTTTTTAACGCAAATTTTATGGTCTTAACAATGTTTTATACACGTCGATTTTCATACCATTGTCAAGAGATATATCAGTACTACGCTATAAAAGTATATTCCTACGAAAGATAATTCCCCAACACTATAAAAAATCAGCATAAACATGCTGATCAAACCTGGTTTTAAGAATAAATTCACACAAAAATCGCGTCCTGCGCAACGCGAGTTTTTTGTATCTCGCCGTTTCAAGAAGTCGAGACATTATAGTCGAGCCGTCCGATAATCTCACTAAAGTCGCGTCCTAGAAGATACGACTTATATTTATTTATTTCTTTTCTAATGAATAGTATAATTCACGTGTGTTGAAAGTCGCGTACTGTGCGACGTATGTCAGAAAATCGCGTCTTACAAGACGCGAGTCCTGTAAAAAAGGAGATATTTTTTAAAATAATGTCTTTTAGGGTATTTGTTCAAATCTTCCCAAAAGAGAATATTTAGACAAATTTGCCTAGAAACATGGATAGATAAGAACTTTCCCCGGTGGTTTCTAAAGGACATTGACCGCTTTTTAAGATTCTAAAACCTGACCATTTGCTGCCATTTTTAACTGCTCGAGAATCTTGTCGTTTCTTTTCTACCGTATTATTATGATTTAATATCTGAATCAATTAAAAACTAACCCTACAGATCCGGATTCGGACCGTCCATTCCATGGCGGCTCCTTCTGCACCACCTTCACGGGCTCCACCTCTCTTTCAACAAATATACTATCCAGCTCACAGCTAACTACTTGACCACGTGAACCGTACCATCCAGTGTCACCTGCCCCAGAGCTGATTGCTTAACAGAGTATTGTTTTACGAAGTACCTCACCATGAAAAAGAAAAAATCACTCTTGTCATGGGTAACTTTTTTTTAGTGCATTTACATGTGTCAAAATATTAAAAAATTAAATTATACACTTTAATTTGAAACCTTCAACTTTATATTTAAACTTTAAACTCTAAATATTAAATTTTGCACCTTAAACTATAAGTTTTGAACCCTAAATCACAATCTTAAACCATTTTTTAGTGTTAGGTATACATAAAAACTCTCATTGGCAGATTTACACTTAAAATTGGGTCAATTGACTCTACTTCATTTGTTGGCGCACAAGGTCAACAATGCTTGATACTCCATTCTGATTGCATTATATGAAAATACCGACTTCGTCATTAGAGACACCAAAAAAGTAAATAATTTCTATTCATTAATTCCGGTAGTACTTCGCTATAAGTTCTATCATAGTACAAACAAATATTGTTTGAATTGTTTGTGTCGCTAAGTTCCAACCAGATCAGCTTAATTTGGGGGAGGGGGGAAATCTCGGGCTAGTTGTTGGTTAATTAAGACCAAGATTTTCTTTTGAATCTAGATACTCTCCTCCTATAGGCTACAATTTGGCTTTATGCCAGTTGGATTTAGACCCAAAAGCCCAAAGATACTGCCAGTCAAACTACCTCCTCCTATGTCTTTCTACGTCGAATATAATCTCTCTCCTAACCAAGGGTTCACTAATCACTAATCCATTGAATTGTGTCTGAATGATGTCATTAGAAGATCGACACGACAGTAGTGTGTAAGTAGGGGGCGCGCACGAGGTCTATCGAAACACGATCCCGCTGCCCCTGCATGGCTGCCAAGTGCTTCCGTGACCGAGGATCCGAATGCATGTTATTCAACCATGCAACTTTTGCAGCTTACGATGAGAGATGGAAAATGATTGAATGGAACAGTAAAAAGGGTGTATGATATAGTCAGACCTTAATCGGCAGAAGAAAAAAATGGTTTGCAGTCATTGAATGGGTTATTGTTTTACATTTTTTTTTTTTGAAGTTATTGTGGAATCTCGTGAGTCCAGCATACAGCACTCGGGGCTTTCACTTGCCAGTTTCCACCTTTTTTCTATGGACACAGAAATAGAAAACCCCAACAATCGATTCCCCACACCCAAAAAGATTTCCAACAGCAAAATGACTTGTTGCCCCATCTGTGCTTTTATAATTTCCATCAGGTGACCTCTCACTTTCTCCACTTTTCAGGTCCTGTTTTTCTTCAATATGTATATTATATGCTTTGCTTGATTGACTCATAAAAAAATTGTGTTTGTGGGGTAGGGTTGGAATGGATCCGACGGTCAAGAGAAACACGTAATTTAGTTTAATTTTGTCGTTATTGTAGGAAGAAAGAAGATGTTATCATGATCTATAGCAAGTACATAAACACAAGTTTTAAGTTCATATTTTTATTATCACTAAGCAGATCATAATTTCGCGCGCGCGTACACACATTGCATCCAGGGGCAGACTTACCATAGTGCATGGTAGGTCCCTTGACTTACCATTATTCTTTTAGATAAACTATTTTTGTGGTCATCAACATATTGTTTTTTTTTGTTTTAGTCACCGAACTATTATTTTTGATAAAATCTCATTAAAATTACATTTTTTCTATTTTGGTTACTAACAATTACGCTTTTTTGTTTTGGTTACCAACCTATTGTTTCTTTTCTATTTTTCCCGCCGAACTATTATTTTTTTTTTGTTAATTTTTCAGGGTGGCTAACAAAAACTAGAAAGAACGTAACATTAGTGACAGTTCTGCAAAAAATAATAGTTCGGTGACCAAAACTGAATAATTTTTTGACGATGGTTGTAATAAAATAGAATCAAAAGCTTATTGTTTGTAATGAAGAATTTTAGATTCCAATGATCAAAGTGTAAGTGCACTAAAAGTTCAATGACTACTAGTGTAATTTACCCTTAAAATATTAAGTATTTTTTTAAAATGAAAAATCAACTATTAATTATTTAATTATTATCATTTTTGCTTTGAGCTCCTAAATTATTTTTGGTCAAAATAAATATCTAAACTAACATTCTATAACTATTTTAAATATATTTATTTGGTTTCGTTAAAAAATCTTGATTAAATACATTGACACTTATGTCAAATAATTTAACTAAAAATTTTATTTAAAATTTTAAAAATAATTATAATTTAATTATATAAAATTTAAAAGTAGTAAAATATTTTTTTAGTTCTCAAATAACCATGTTTACCAAAGAAATATATTTTTTCTAATTGTGTATCCCTTTTCATTTGGAAAAGTTCTTTTTGTTCATACAATTTTAAAACCTAAATTCCTCTCTAATTTTTTTGTTGCTGATAAATTGTAATTAATTTGAGATTTTGAAACCTAAAATGATTTTGATTTTGTATTTTTTTTTTGAAAAATTTAGAACTCCAAACCGAGTTTGAAATATAAAATTCATACTTGCTTGCACAACAATTGCCAATATCAATACTTAATTTTACTCAAGTAAGTTTTCTATTCTCAAATATATTTACACGGTATAGATTGGTTCTTCAATGTTAATATATTTTTTACTATAAATAATTTTTTCTTGCACAACAATTACCCCTTATCTATATATTATTACACTGATATAAATTGATTCTATATTATTATACTGGTCGATAAACTATTAAGTTTAAATTTTTGGATCCGCCCCGATTGCATCATAACTTCAAACTGCTTGTATATATATTAATTTTTTAGGGTGCTTTTAATATGATAATCGAAATCTAAAAATTTCATTAATGTCAATCATTTAACGGTTAAACGCACGCTCTTAAAATTGGGCAAATCACACTTTGATTTCTTAAAATTGGGCAAATCACATATTGACTTTCTAAGGTTTTCAAAAGTGACGTGGAACTTTTTAGATTTTACACTTGAGCTTAAATTATTACAACTTTACAAATTGGTCATTTTGCTAGAATTTATAGTTTAACCATTACAATTCCATACTTTTAAGCCTAATAAACTCTGATAAGGAACCATAAAAAGGGACTATGGGGATTAAAATTGGGACCTTAGAGAAAAAACTTAACACTCAACCAATAGGCTAAGTATGATATTTGTTATTTTTAGACAAAATATTTTATTTAGGATACATTGCAATAAGAAAAATAAGACAAAATATTTTATTTAGGATACATTGCAATAAGAAAAATAAGTACAAAAAATACATAAGGGGTTTAACAGGGATCAAACCTAAAACCTTATAGAGAAGGTGTACAACACTTAACCACTGGGCTAAGCAAGAATTTTGGTGTCTTTTGAAAAATAATACTTATATTTAAATTAAAATTTTGTAGGTAAATCAATCTCATTTATCTTACAAAATTATACTAATCATAACATATATATTTTCAAATAATATAAAAATATATTTAAAATCAATTATAACATATTAATTTTATAAATATTTTTTTTTACAATTTATGTTTTAATAAAATAAATAAAATTAATGTATTTGTCACCATCTAATCTAAATATTATTTATTTATATAATATCAAACTCAAATATTAATATATATTTAAATTATAAATGTTATAATTTATTTTATAAACATATTATTATAACATTTTATAATTTGTATTTTCACAAAATAAATAAATATTTTAATATTTTAATATTTTAATCTAAATATTGTTTATTTATTTTATTTTACAATATATTATATCAAACCCAAATATTAATGGATATATATGTGTGTGTGTGTGTGTGTGTATATTTAATTCTAAAATTTTATAATTTATTTTATAAACATATTATTATAACATTTTATAATTTAAATATATATAACATTTTATAATATATGTTATGATTAATATAATTATATAAGATAAATGAAATTAGTTTATCTACCAAATTTAACTCAAATACTATGTTTTATCAAATTATTTGAAAATCGTTACTTAACCTAGTGGTCAGGTGTTGCATATCATTTTCCTTTACTAGGGTCCTAGGTTTAATCCTTGCAAAAATATTTTTGTATTTTTTTTATAATTTTCTTGTCCAGTATAACATATGTATAATATTTTATTAAAGCATAACAAAATCTCATGCTTAGCTCATAGCTTATTATGCTTAAAATAGAATTCCAAGGTTTAATCGAGAAAATCGGAATGTTAGGATTAAATTGCAAGCTTTTTGAAGTTTAGGAGTACTTTTCTGAAAATATTATGGCTAAACTATGAATTATAGCAAAATCAAGATCAAATTGTAAAGTTTTGATAATTTGAGATTAGAAGTGCAAAATCTATAAAGTTCAGTGTCACTTTTGAAATAAAGTGGTTCAATATGTGATTTACCTATTTTTAAGGGTGTAATACATTTTTAACGATAATAACTTTAATGAAATTTTTTCGCTTTCAGTGACCATATTAGAAGCACCTTAAAAGTTCAATAATTATTAATTTAGTTTACCCTAGATTTCATTTATTTGAGAGCAGGGAGGGCAGTTGTAAAGTAGCCGTACGTACTAGTATGGGCATGGTCCGTCCGGAGAAGGACTTAAAAATATCTCTTAGAGGATGAAAACAACCAGAGAGAGAGAGTTACAGGGTTTGGGTGTATAGGCAATAGCTAAGGTAGGTGATCAGTGAGTCAGAGTCAGCCAGACAGCCCCACACGATACCATATCTTAACTTATTCATACCTACCGCTACCACATCTCATTTATAAGGCCAGGCCATCCGTACGTACCTCCACTTTGTACAATGCATATACACAATTCCCCCTCCGGTCTATACCTATAATCAGGCTGATCAATTTAAGATGGCCGGCTGGTTCTGCTCGCTACGGCCGATCACGACCACACGCTCCATGGACAAAAATCAACTCGACTCGAAAAAATTTAAATTATTCGAGTCGACTTGAGCGAAGAAAATTTACATATTTTAATTGGACTCCTAATTTCATAAACTCAACTCAACTCGAAATTTTTTTAAATGAAGTTTGAGTTATGAGATAGAAATTCGAATGACTCGAAATTTTTAGTAATTAGTTGATTGATTTTCATATTCTAGTCGAGTATGTCAATTCCACATGATATATTTACCCTGTTTAGCAATTAGTGGATAGCTGATTACATTAGCTGATAGCGGATTACATTAGCTGATTAGACTATCGGATTACATTAGTTGATTATATAAAAGTGTTTGGTAAAGTCAACTGATAGTTTATAGCTGTTTGATTATTTGAACAAGCAAAATGACATATAAGGACATGAATATATTTGATACTTATTTGCATAATTTATTAATTATTAACATTTTGTATCTATTAATATTAATTAGGTTATGAAAATTAATTTTTTTAATACTATTACTGAGCATATATGAGGATGTACATATTTAATTTTTTATTTGTAAATATTTTTCATATAATTTTAATAATTATTAAATATATATTTTTTATTAGTTAATCAAATTTATGTTATTCATAGCTTTTTTTTATCATTATCAAGGACAAAATAGTCTTTACAAGTCTTTTATCCAAACCTCTAACTCAAAAAACTCCTAAAAAAGAGCTTTTTCAAAATGAGAGAGTTCACTTCAATCTGTTATTACAATCTTCTACTTACCAAACATTTAAATTAGCGGATTTGACTGATCAAACCTCTATAAATGCTTCAAACCTCTAATTTCAGCTCAAAAAGTTGTTTACCAAATATAGCTATTATGTATATCATATGTGAAGATATGAAGAAATATATAGCGGCTTTTATATGCATATATATATATATATATATATATATATATATATATATATATATATATATATATATATATATATATATATGCATAAAAAGCCGCTAAAATTAGAATCAATATATGCACCGCTTCAAATTAGTAAGTATATGCATATAGAAATATATATATATATATATATATATATATATATATATATATATATATATATATATATATATATATATATATATGTGTGTGTGTGTGTGTACCGCTACGTATATGCATATAGAAATATATATGAAGAAATATATATGTACGGTTGAATTTGTACATAAACTTAAAAACTCAACACTATTTGAAAAAAATTCAGATAAAGTTTGAATCGTAAAATAGAATGTGCAAACTTGAATTATTTAAATTTTTTTAATTCAACTCAATTTGATCAAGCACTCAGCCCTAACGCTGCATGCGCGAGTAAAATTGTTTACATTGTATCAATTTACCACTTACCAGGGTTTATTTTGGTCAACAAACTGCATTCAACACCAATAAATTAGTTCAGTTGTATTCATGAGATTGATTCAAACAAGTTACAAATAAAGACGGACCCAACTAATCCGTGTTATATGTACACCAACAGGCAACAGGTCAAGCCAATTTTAATTACAAGGCTCATAAAACCACCATTCAAGTGGTGTAGACTATAACATCATGCCTGAGTGTAGGCTATTAATGAAAACTAATTAAGAGCCGCCATTGCCGTGCCCGTTTACTACAAACAAAATATAAAAAAATGCAGGACACTGAGATCAGCCATTACATAATGGTTAAAAAATAGGAGGGTGAGGCAAAATTAGTCATTTTTTACAAGAAATTGAAGTTGTTTTTTAAGGGTAGAATATCAGTTGATTTGCGATACTTTTTGCATGTGATCCATAATTTTTTTTAATTAGGATAATATTTTTAGTCTTTAAATTAAATTAAATTTCTTTTTTTTTGTTGTAATTTTTAGGATTTTACTACCGTTATTTCTTCTAAAATTCTCTATGAGATTTTTTTTTCAAGAATTTCATCTTATTCTTATTTTGGAGTGCGAATGTTCAATTGTTCAAGAATAAGTATTTGGTGTTTTTTTCATCGTCAGTGACGGATCCAAAAATATATTTGAGGGTGGGCACATATAAAATTTTAAAATTTCAGGGTGGGCACAAATCATAAATATTACAAAAATTAAAGATTGGTTCATAAAAATTAAAAAAATAAAAATAAATGTATAAACTTTAAAAAGTTTAGTGCCCACTCCACCCTACATGTACATCCGCCATTGTCCATCGTCTAAGTTGCTAATGACAGGATCCTTAGAGGGCGCACATGTTTAACTAAGACGGGATCTCAGAATGGGATGCCGTCATATCCTATTTACTCTTAAAAATTTGCAAGAGTTTAATTTGATTCAAACTTCCGCATTTTCCTATTACATAATCAAGATTAACAGAACCTCAATAATATTAGCTACATCTTAAATAAAACAAAATATTGTCTCTTGTTTTTCGTATTTGTTAGTATCTATTAATTTATGTTAAGAAATTCGTCGAAGAAAAAGTAGTTAAGAGTAATTAAACTTCTAACACCTACCTTCACCTATAGAAGTAGGTTGTCGACAGCACCAAAGATCTTAACATGGTCCAGACTTGCAAGTGAAACTAGCAATAGCTGAACGTATGGTATACAGATTTAATAGCTTGTTCGTTACAATTATAATTGAACACACATTAATGACCCAATTCCTTAACTAAATGTATAGCGTAATTAAGCCAATGAAGTATTTCCCAAGCATGCCTTTTTCTTCTTCCGTCTTCTTCTGCTTGAAACTTACACATACTTTCTTCTAGTTTCTCCCATTGTAAACTATTGAATAAGATGGGTCACTAACTATGATTAATCTGACATTAATTTGGGACTAGGGTTTAATGTTTAGAATTATGAGCGAAATATAATATGAGAAAGAATTATTTTGAAGAGATGTAACCATTTTAGGATCTTTACAACTGTAGCGGTTGTATTTAGAGATGAGTATTGTATGAACGTTGAGAAATAATTACTTTGGAGAGATGTAACCACTTTCAGGATCTCAGAAACTATAGCGGCTGTGTTTAGAGATGAGTATTGTATGAACATTGGCGAGAATGTATTGACTACATCGGGTTCAGGGATATATATACCGGTTATTTGCTTACATGAGATATCATGTATTTGTACTCTCTGTATTTTCTACGTTGATAGTAGATTATTCGTTTATCTCATCCGTAAAAATAGACAATGCTGAACTACGTTATATCTCGTCTCTTGCGCATGTCTTATTTTATGTTGTTATCGCTTTGGTTATTTGCCGCTTATACAAATTCCTAACAGTTTCTTAAGGTTATATTATACTTTGGAGAAACAAAAGGGTGATGGAATCTGCTTTACCAAAAGAAGAAAACAAATTCCCCCTCGAAATAATTTAAGTGAAGGTGGATGAAAAAAGTCTAGTAACGATAGCTACTTGAAGCTTTCTTAAACCACATTGTTAATTCCGAGCAAGGTTAAAGTTAAAATACTACACGCCAACTTTGGAGCTTCCCTAGGGTTTCATATAATCCCCACCTTTCTTTTTTACCATTGAGCTTTGTGCATGGCTTCTTCACTCACTTTTAAATATATTTACAGTGGGTAATCAATAATTACTGATTAAGTACACTACTTAATTGGTTTTAATCACAATTAACTAGAAAGGTTTAGATATAAGTGAAATTGAGAAGAAAGATGGAGCTAGCTTACCTAATAGGCTAAAACCTTGTTAGGGGTGACAACGAGCAAACTCGGGCTCGGTTCGGTTCGGCTCGAAAATAGTATTAAATACTAAGCTCGGCTCGGGATCGAAGCTCGTCGAGTTCGAGCTCAAATTGGACAGTTTAATCTTGGCTCGACTCGGCTCGAGCTCAGCTTGTTGCTTTTTCACATTAATTTTAAATGTTTTGATGAAGTTTTAAAAAATAACATGTAAAAACCTGTTTGAAAAAATATAATATTTATTTTTGAAGTCGCAAATAACCATAGTGCATTTTCTAAATTATACAAGTCCACAAGGAGAAAGGGATTTAAAGTATTTAACCATGATAACACTGAAACATATATACACTATATATATAATTATTTTGAGCTTGTTCACGAGCTTTTCAAGCCGACCTTGGGTAGGCTCGGCTCGCCTTGTTAAAATTTCGAGCCAAGCACGATCTTGAGTCGAACTCACTTGAATCAAACTTTGACTGAACCGAGCCCAAATAACTTGCGAGCGGGTCAGAATAATTATCACCCCTAAACCTAGTCATGGTTAATTTATCCGCGTGTGCAAATTAGAGCCCCCCCTCATAGCTTCCCGCGCCCATGAAAACCAAGCATCAAAGCCGTAGGGGCTAGGGACAGGACCGTGAGAGATGGCTTTATTCATGGTCTATTTGAACAATGATTTATTTTTTTCAGTGAAGTACATGCATGGTAATTACAAAAAGAAGAGTAAATGGACCACTAGATTCATAGTGTTTCAGTTCATAATTGAGGTATCAATCTATCAAAAATCAATTCAACTGACATCCATAACACATGCCGAATGCAACTCCCTGCCCAAACACTAAAGATCAACTAGACTCAAACCTCAAATTGTAATCGATTCTAATTTTTATATCAGGAACAATACTATTGCTCACTAAACTATTTTCGTTTTTTTATTTACCTACTAAGGGAAAAAGTCGGTTTCTCTTTCTCCCAACATTTTATGGTTGATCTTCAGAAGGGAATCTGTTTTTTCTTAAGAAATTATTGGGGTTTGACAGTGTAGGATGAAGAGGATTTGATTCCATTTTCATGTCTATTCTTCTGTTTGAGTCCACAGCTGCAACGTTTACAAAAGAGATGGGAAGGGGCTTGGTTAAAAGGGAAATTCTATTTAATGCACCACTAGTACCGTGCCCCCACCCCGGTCACCTACTTGGATCCCGTGGCCTTGTTTGCCAGTGCTTGCTTGGTTCAACTTATCATACTGGTTGTCATGGTAGTTGAGCTCTGTTCATCTACTACTTACCTCATTGCTAAGAAATTTCTCCATTGGTTGATACTTCAATGTTGAACACCCGAACCAATGAGTGTTGAGTGTCGTCGTAAAATTTATTGTATTTTAAAAATAAGGTTTTACGTTTGAATTTTAGAGAAAATTTATTAGGAGGGATACAAAAAATTTAAATGTAAACAATGAAATAGAGATGAAAGATGAGAAGAAAATGTTGGAACAGTGGGGTCTTCCTTTGGAAGTTGTACCTTTGCTTCACAAACCTATGACCATTCTTTCAACAACAAAAAAACTATGACCATGGAATGAATCCCTGTTGCTTTGATAATTCTGAGCAATGTGCATTCTGAGTTGGAATTCGATAACATAAATAATTTTTGTTGAGCATTTTTTAAATTGAACGGTTAGTTAGAACCCAATAATAAAAAAATTATTATTTTATCAATATATTTAATATTATTTTTTTATTTATTCGAGTCTTATTTTATAACTCAAATTTTATTTTAATTTTTTCATATTAATTTTATAAAATTACAATTCGGAACGAGTGGAGTAAAAAATCCTACATTTCTAATTATGTTTTGCTCACCCCTAATAATAAGCTAGACACGATCTGTGAATCATGGTCTCCTTAATCGAAACACTCTCACAACTATTTTAAGAGTCGGAAAATAAAATCCTAAAACTAAAACCACACCAAACATATACGCCCTACAATACCATTTTGCAAAGTGTTTAGATCCATCGCGCAATCAAGAAATTGCTCAAAACTAATCATACTCATCGAACAGTAGCGCATGACATTCTTTTCTTTGAAAGGGAACAACCGAAAAAGAAACTCATAGATTTTAGCATAGCGTCCAACGGACAAAAGTTATTTTTTGGTAATAATACTAGGATTAACTTAATACTGATTAATCTACACCAATTGATTCATTGGAGACGTTATTATTCGACACCTTCTTCTTTTTTTAACTCCAAGGTGGGGACAGTTAAAATAAACTTGAGTAGCCGGTCGGTTTGTTACAACTTACAACGTGTTAAAAGAGGAAAAACAAAACGAGTGAAAAATAAATAAAAAAAAGAGTTGTTTAACGGCCGTTGGCAAGCGGACTAACGGCTGATTCCTTGCAGGGACTTGGAGGAAGGCTTGTTTTTCCGGAGCCAACAAGGCGTTGCACAAAGCCCTCAATTCTCTGTCCGTTAGTTTCCGTCAGTAACCGCTTCCCGCCAAACGGTAACGACTCCACTCCTCTTTCATTCAGCACCTCCTCCATTCTCGGCCCCATCATCCTTTCACTCCCCACTCCGTTTGCCTGCACGTTTCATATCCAATTTTTTTTTTTAAAAAATAGAAACAGGCTTAAATGTGTTTGGATTCTGAGAAAAATGAAAGAAAATGCTGATAAAAAACATTTTAATGCAGTCAAACTTATTTAACTACGGATTAAAAAATAATGATTTGCATACCTGGATCCTAACGTAGTCTGCACGGTTCCAACAGAAAGCGTTCCCCAACATCTGGTCCACGGTCTCCGAGACTCCGTCGAGCACAATGTCAACGACGGAAGAAGTTGAGCATTCGCCGTTATTACGAACCTTTGACCTTCCACATGATGGACCGTTGCCTAACGACAAAACCAGAAGATCCTCCAGGCCGTTCACCGACGGGAAATCTCTTTTGTTATGGAGCACGTGCGTGATTGCAGCTGCGGTAGGATTGTTCATGACCAAACCGCCTTCCACGGCGGAGCACGAGGTCTTGCCATCCACGGATATCAGTGGAAAAGGTTTGAAGAGGCTTGGAGTGGCTGACGTGGCGCGGCATACTTTCCAAAGCTCGAAGTTGAAGCTCGGTGATTCGGAAGCGTCGGCACGAGAGAAAACAAAGGGAGCGGAACTCTTGAGGTCAAAGCAAGGAACCAGGAGAGGCTTACACGTGTCCTTCAGTGTCAAAGCCGTTCCGTCTTCTCTCTTGAACATTTCCTTGAGCACCTTATCCATGCTCTTAGCCGAGAATCTCTTCTGACGGTGAAGAACTCCGGCGAGTTTATTAACTTTGAAGAGCTTGGAGTTATTTTGAGTGATGAACTTGACAGCTTCTCTAGCAGTGAAAAGCGGATGGCCAGTTCCATCGTCGGCTGAGAGCATGGCGGCAATAATAGCACCGACGCCAGTGCCGGCTATCATGTCAAAGAAATCGGCAATTTGAGCATGAGGATCACCGGTTTTGAGGCGGATCTGATCTTCAAGGTGAATAAGAGCGGCAGCGGCGACAATGTCGGTGGTTCCACCACCGTCAATGCTGAGGATCCGAACCTTCTTGGTGGTTTCACAGTGCGATAGCCATTTCTGCTCAAGTTTCGTGAAGATCTCCAAAGTTACTTTACTCAGCTCCATTTTAGACAGTTGAAGAAAATGTTTGGAGAATTTTTGTTTTGCTTGCTGGCGTCTTGAAAGTCCTTTAAGAAAGGAGAGAGCCTCTCTATTCACGCTATGTTGCTGATAAGCATTAATGGCGGCAATAAGCAGGAGTATAATGTTTCGAATTAATATCTCTGTGCTGTAGCCTGAGGAATTAAAGGTGGGAGAGTAAGGTTTTGGGTTTTCTCTGTGGGCTACTCGGGAGAGAGAGAGTTATATCCAGGGGTGAATGACCGAGTTGCACGAGTGAGTGAGGAGATGAGTAGAAAGAGGATGGTTAAGGCTTTGGTTTGGTGTTGCCGATCTTCATATACGCAGAGTGCTTCTTGTTCAGTTGTTTTTTTCCCTCTTAATTTTGGAGTGAACTACATGGTTAATTCCCTAGTTCTTGTTTATTTGTTTCTGGACTTCTGGTCTTTAATTATGAAAAATGATACATTTTGGTCATTTCCCTTACCGGTTAATCACAGGACAATTGATACGTTAGTAAAAGTTTATTTATTTTAATTTTATGGTTAAGTTTTGAATAAAATATAATTTTTTTAATAGTGTAAAGATGATTATAAGTAATATATGTTTTTATACATTCTTAATCTTTTTACAATGTACATTCACCATGTAAACAAAGCGATTTAACCAGTGTCTCCTAAGGTGAATATAATTCGCTTTTCATTGAAACACTTATTGGGTTCAAAAAAATATAATTTTTTAAAAAATTATTCAATTAAAATATAATTGTAGGGATATGGGGTATGTTGAAGTTTATTCAGCAAACTAGGACATTTGCTTTGGTGAAAGGAGAACTCAAACGTGTGTTCTTAATGAATTTCCTGCATTTATTTATTTATTTGATAAGATATGGAAACTAATTGTGTGGTCCTGAGTAGTTTTCAATGTTCCGTCCAAATAAATAAATGCATGAAATTAGTCAGAAATAGAAATTTTATGCACTTTTAATTTTTTTTTATGTTTCACACTAAAAAATTATGTTTAAATAAAAATTTTAAAAAATTATGGATAGAATATATTTTTTAAGGTTTATAGAATTATGGAACACAAAAAAGAAACAAAAATTTATCCATTAGTCAAACAAACACCACGAATCTCCCTTCATTGTAATAAATGTCTTAGTTTATTATATGCACAAAAATCTTTTTTTTTGTACCCTTTTAAGTCACAACACTAAAAATTTAAATATTAAATTTTAAACATAAATTTTAAATTTTACAAAATACACTTTACCCTATATTTCTTAAAATCTAAATCTAAATTATATTTTAAACATAAACCATAAACTTAAATTTTTAATATGGAAACAGAAATAAGGACGAATAAATTTTTTTACCCTTGTTAAATAAACAACATGATATATATCGCTAATATTATTATTTTTGTTGAATTATTTCCCCTAAAGAAACCTAAAATATTTAGTCCCACGTGCTTGGAGTTTGTACTGTTCTTGCAAGTGTTCTTATCGGATTATGAGAAGCGCCAACTTCGGCTTCTCACTCGGATCGACTTCCGGTTTCTAGTCTTCATTTTTGTATTTCAATATTTCTTCATATTTTTTTATTATTTCAGTTTTCTCTATTTTTTCCTTAATATTCGAACAGAACCACCGTGGAAGCATCCATCCAATCCATAGTTTATAACTTTGCAGTACTTGTACAGTTGTACCAGTCCGTATGTATTTCTTTTTTCTTTTTAAATTGGCATCTTTAAGTTTTTAAGTAAAAAAATTGGTCAATATCGATGCATACCCGACTTTAGTATTTTAAATTAGTTTTAATTTTCTATTAAAAAAATTTTAATTTCTTATTTTTAGTTTTTTTATAATTATATTTTTTAAAAAAATTATAATCATATAATCCTAACTTAATTAATACTTTTAGGCTAATATTTATAAGGTCTAATGTCATTTTGACCCTCAAACTTTTTAGAAAAACTATTTTGGCCCTTAAATTTTCTTTTTTTGGCCTTTGAGCTTTTAATTTTGTTAAATTGAACCAACCGACAAAAAACAACATATATTGTTTAGTTGCTCTCAATTCTCAAATATTTTGTTTTTGCCAATATTTTTAGGTTTTTAAATACCCATATTTTTTAAAAAATAAATTTAATATTTTTATTTAGTTTTTGATTTATTATTATTATTTTGGCAAAAAATAAAAATAATTTATATCTATGTTATTTTTCCGTCAGTTGGTTCAATTTGAGAAAAAAATTGAACGTTCAAGAGGTAAAATACACGATAGAAAGTTTAAAGACTGAATGAATTTTTTTTAATAAAAGGGCTATATAGATGTCACTAGGGTGTTATTTCTCATTTTCAATACCATCCCTGCATTTGAAATTTATTTTTCTATATTTTATCACAGGGTATCTACACTCTTTAACTGTATTGAAAATGAGAAATTTTAATAGCATAAAATAATATTGGTACTTAAATTCAATATTAATACCATATAATTGAGTATCATACTCACCCAGTCACCCATACAATATGTCAATATCAATATTGACGTATCGGTACTCAAGGTTGGTTGTCGATAACGGCCTAAGTTCATAAAATTTTGTGTAATAATGTTTGGAATCTTGTTTTATTTGTTAATAAACAATGATGCTTTATATTATATGCAAAATTGTATCTATGATATATTTGGGGTTGTAATCGTTATAATTTGGGTTTGATTAAGTCCAATTTAGCTTTATTATCAATTTGTGACATAATCTGTCCTACCGGAACCGGTCATTCGACGTGAATAAAGATAATACAAGTTAAGCTACATTGACACTTCTTTATGCGTGGTTCAAACCTTTTCTCCTCCATGCAATTATAGAAAAATGGTTTAACTATTGTTTAGGAAATTAGGAAAGAATTCGACTGCCACCCTTTAATTAATATTGTGTGTTATTCAAAAATGTTAATTCATTATTATATAAATTAATATATTATAATAGGAAAATACTTTGATATGCAAGTATTTTAATTTTAGGGTTTAAGGATTTAGGATTTATGAGTTTATGTTATAAGATTTGGAATTTATGGTTTAAATCTAGATATTAGGGTTTATAGTTTATGATTTAGGGGTTAGGGTTTGCGTTTTAGATTTTATAGTTTAAATATGAAGTGTTGTATAATTTTTTACACAACTTTTGTATCAAAATATAACTCATTATAATATAATATATTTTTTATATTTTAATATATCACTAAATTTAATATGTTATTTTATTATTTTATTTTTAAAATATTTTTGTTTTTAAATAGTATTTTTGATATTTTATCATGAATATGCTATTACATTAAAATCTACAATTAAAATATTCTTTTATAAATAAAGGGTAAAATTGTCAGTTTCTCTTCATTTTTTTTGTATTCTTTAACGCCATTCGAATCAACTAAATAATGTAAGGGAAAGCTTTAATACAAAAGTTTGTGTAAACTAAAGTTTACTCAAGCTTGTTAAATTTAGGATTTGTAGTTTAGGTTTAGGGTTTAGGGTTTATGGTTAAAGTTAAGGGTTTGGAGTTTAGATTTTAGGATTTTAAGTTTATGAATTTAGGTTTAAGATTTTAAAGAATGACTGTAATATTTTTTTTACACAATTTGTGTATCAAAATATAACTCATAAAGTAATATTATTACACCTACGATTATATTTTGATACACAAGTTTGTGTATCAAAAATATAACTCATAAAGTAATATTATTAATACAATTATATTTTGATACACAAGCTTGTGTAAGAAAATATTACACAACTCTTGAACCCAACAAATGTCCTAGTGAAAAGCAGGTGGCGTTCATCCTATGAGACACGAGTTCAAATCGCTCTGTCTACAAGGTGTATGCTCATTGTCAAAGGGTTAAGAAAATGTATGAATAGATATTACTTTGTAATCACCTTTAGACTATTCAAAAAAATATTGCACAACTCTTCTTTAAAATTTAAAATCTAAATTCCTAAACCCTAAATTATAATTTTAGATCCTAAATTTTAGACCCTAAACTAACACCTTAAACCCTAAAATTAACAAGCTTGCAAGTAAAATTAACTCCCTAAACTTTAGTCTACACAAGCTTATTTTTTCTCCTAACACCCTTTCGCCCTAAACACTAAAATTAACAAGCTTAAACCCTTAAACACTAAACTAACACCTTTAAACCTATTACATTCATTCAACAAAACTACTTAATACATATTGCAAGGGGTGAGCAAAACTCAATTCGAGTTAAAAAACTATTTTTAAATTTCAAGTTATTTGAGTCGATTTAAATCAGTTGATTGGTTTTGAGTTTACGTCGGGTTCAGATTTTACCCATTCAAAAAACTGAAAAAGTGTTCTTGTAATGTGGTGGCAGACTTGCTTGCTAAACAGGGCATTGGCTAAACAAAACCTGTTGTCTAAGTCAAGTTGTTTAAGGGTATTTGAGTGCAGAGGGGAATCTTCATGGGTTGCTGGGAATTATCGAATGTAATGAACATTAGTATTATTGATGTAATCCTCTTTATTTATTAATAAAATGGGTACTCTTTCCTCCTTTTGAGAGGTTTATTTCGGTAAAATTTTTAATATGAGAGGAGTTTTAACGAGGCCTATATTCTTATAAAAAACTAAAAAAGTAATTTTTTTTTATTTTGCATTTTGGATTTTGATTTTCTCGTGCTAAGTCAATTTTTTATCAAATTTGAACCCGTTTTTTTATCATATATGAGCAACATGCTCCTCATTCACTTTAGAATACCTATGTAACTTTGATTTCTTGTTTTTACAATAAATTTCTTTTTTTATAATTTAGTTTCTTATTTTTTTCATTTTATTCAATTTGGTCTTCCGATTCTTTCCACCAATTTAGTCCATTGATCAATGAAAAAATTGTATGATCTTTTTCGAGATCCATATTTTTTCTTGGGCAAAACTAAAACAATCAACAAAACTTTCCAAAGGTTACTCAAATAAAGCAAGAATGTTGTAACTTATAGGTCAAATTATGGTTTATGTCCCTTTACTAACACCATAAAAATTCTATTTATCAAGTGATTTTTTACTGTGTCTGTGATTTTAGATTAAGAGATGACATTCATAATAGTAGGAGAACTATATTGGATTTGTATAAAAGCTCAAACAACTCAACTCGATCGAATACAAACCTCTACGTATTAGTTCTCTATTCCATTCACATTACACACTATTCTTTTCCTTTTCCTTGTCTATTTCATTCCAGCAAACCAAACATACTATTAGTCAAACAGTTTATGCATAAATGAAAGGAACGGACAGTTGAAGACATTCATGTCGACGAGTATATAAGAAGCTAATGTTCCAGTTTTCTCACCCAACAACGCCAACAGTCCAACACTATTCATTACTAAATGAAGTTCCAGATTTACTCATCTCTTCATCAATTAGATGAGAAACGTTAGACAAAAATAATCGGATAAATCAATAAAGATGTACAAAGTTGACGATAAACCATCATAAGGTAGGGAAATAAATGAGTTAGTTACTAAACAATAATAATAAATGTCCCCAACAACATGAAATAGATGTTTAATAAAATAGGGTGGTTTTGGGCATTATGTTTGGTTACATCCATATCTAATTGGTTTGGCTTGGTGGAGACACCATCACAGTGTCTTGCAGTAGATATCATTATACTTCGGAATGGATCGAGGGGGCTGGAGGTGGTTGTCGCGCCTGTGAAAATTTGAAATTCGTATATAATTTAAAAATTTTCTACTAAAAAATTAATTTTACCCTAAAATTTTATAGATTCGACTCCTAACATAAAGTCATGTGTCCGTCTCTAGTTAGGCTTAATCAAACTAGATTCAAATCTTGTTGTTGTATGCAGAGGAATTGGCAATGATTTTGTTGGGATTTTCGGTCCCCATGCACCGTTAATTTCTCAGGGAAAACCGTTGAAAAATGATAACTTCTCACTTTATGAACACTGGTCCATGTTGCAATTATCCCGTTGATTCTATTTCTATGCTTAATCAATAACAATCAAAGTTGTATTCTTTTGTTAATTCACATTTAACCATGATGCATGGCGCAATTGCTGGACAGAAAAAAAAATCTTGCTTCGTAACTAATAGATTTTTGAATACGAGTATATTTTTCTTTCAAAAATTTTATTGTTATGTTTCTTGTCAGTAAAATTGAAGTTCTCGTACAAAATTTCAATCAATAAAAAATGATTCGTACATATATAAAGATTTAATCGATTTTATATACAAATCTTTTATCATTCCATTTAATATCATTTGCCGATTTAATTTTTCTCTCTATATATGATATTTTCGTTTATCCACAAAGTGGGTGTGTATACATATGGAAAATATCCATTTATACTACGTTAAAGCTAAAAGAGTTTACACACTTTTATAAATTTTTGTAAGATTAATATATTTTAACAATCCAAGCATTATATTTTTTTGATTAAAAAAGGTAAAGAATATTATTATATGCCTCATTAAAAAACTTTCATAATCTTAAATATAAGAAAAAGAGTGTATATGGTAATATTTACAAGAGTATCAAACCCATACACAAGGATTAACAACATAATAACTCAGAATGTAGGAAACAAAATGAGCCATGACCAACCATAAATACTCGTGAGAATTCACACTGAAACAGTAGCAAGAAAGATCAACCCACACCGCTAGGAAAATTGGCTTGTTGTGCCTCTCGACGAACAATCTCATGCACCCGAGTTGGTGCCATTTCCATTGTCAAAGCCGCCAGCGGATTACCACGCAATGCAGTCGCAAGAGAATCAGCTACAGCATTGGCACGACGCGCAACATGCCGCATATCCACATCCCAATCCCAACAAAGCATCTCTTAAATGACCGTAATCAGTCAATTCCGAGATTGATTTCCCTAAAAGCACGCACCCCCTCAAAATCTTCCGACAATCAGACTCCAACACAATATGACGGTACTCAATTCTCCAGGCATGCCGTAAATGTCACGTGGCTAGAGTTCCAACCAGCCCACCGTGCGGCCTTAGGCGATGTGACTCAAGACAAACACCTAAGTAAGCCTTTTCAACCCTCTCGGAAGATCAAACTTCCCAAGCATCGACAAACGCAAAGCGTTCTACGCGGTATCGGATCAAAAGAGATGAGCGAAGAAGAACTTCGAAAGAACGCTCAAGAACAAAGAAAAGAACACAAGAACACTCAGAGGATCTAGAGTAAATGCCTTTATTCCTTGGAAACTTGGATACATCAAATGAGGAGGGGAAGACCTCTATTTATAGTTGAGTTCCCCCTAATCCGACGGTCTATACAAATTTACATCGACGGTCGAGATTGATCTTATCTAAACAAATCTCAATTTCAAATCTCTAATTATCACAAACATTATCTACATATTATATTTCAAATAAATAGATGATGCTTTGACCGAATTACCCTCTTGAATCCTCCACGGATCGGGCTAGGTCTGGTGGTCTCTTTGGGCCCAAGATCTCTATATGAACCTCTTGGGAACCCTGGTGTGCACCCCGTGGTGCCAATGACTCGGGCCTCGGCTGACGGCCCGTGACAATCTCCCCCACCAAACTTGGCGGCGCCGCCTGTCGCGCCTCTCGAACAAAGTTGAGATCGATCCTGAGCTTCCTTCCGCGTGCCTTGGCTTGCTCCCAACTCGTAATCGGCTTGATTGTCCCCCCATAAGGACCGCTCTCCCCATAAAGAGCACCGACTCGATTCGGATATCCCCCATAAGGATCGCCGCCTTGGCTCGCACCGCCATACAAAATTTCCGTCCTGGTACATCTTGATCGTAGGAACTCTTTCCTACCAGTTCGACTTGCCCGATCCGACTCTCCCGATCCTTGTGCACAAACTTGGATGCCTTCACGTTGAACACCGAACGAACCTTCAAACTCGAACGGTTGCTTCGCCCGCACTAAGTCTTGACAACTCCATCCGATGGGTTAGGTTTTCGCGCCCTACACCCAACAAATCCGCAAATCAAATCAGAAACACTATCACCGTGCTCAAGACGTACCTCACTCCTTTTCCCGGCATTTACTCTACACATCAATCCTTCGTCCCTGAAGTTTGATGCCCCATTGCTCCTCGGCAATGCAAATCCCATCGACACTTCTCTCCCATTGAAGTTCGATGCCTCGGCCACCTTGCTCATGGATGGCTCATCGACGGCCTTCATGCCAACTGCCTTGGGCAACTCTCGCGCCATCCAAGGTAGTGTCCCCAACCATCGCCTCCAACTAGATGCCTCATTGGCTTGGAGCATCTTCGACAAGCTGAATGGCTGTCAGCTTCTTGGTTCCTCGCCCGTTGTCTCGGCACACAGGCACAACGCACCGTTGTCTCAGATCCAAGATGCACACGATGTTGGCATACGGAATGATGAGAGCTTCAATGCGGTCAAGGAAGTTTAGTCCCAAAATAAAATCAAAGTCATCTAGCTTGATTACCTCAAAATTCTCCTTGACTTCCAATCCCCAATCTGCAACTCAATCTTCCGCACTGTCCCCACAACTGGAACTTCCCTTGAATTTACCGCCTTGATCTTACCGGTTGAATCCACAACTTTAAGACCAAGCTTCTCGGCAGCCTTCCTGGACATGAACAGATCGCTTGCCCCGGTGTCCACCAAAGCACTCCTCGATCGTCCCGCCACGTTGATGTTGACAAACATAAACCCATTCTGCTTCTGGCCCTTCCTCGCCTTGACAGAATCTAATATCATCGAGCCAAGCTTCGTAGCCTCATCACTCTCTGGCTCATCACTCTCGCGCTAAATGCGGCCCCCTACATCGGTAATACTTTCGATGTACTTTTTCCCCCCTCGACTTCCCTCCTTTGATGCTAGCGATTGTACCAACTCTACCGGGTTCTCCATCTGACTCGTCGTCCTCCTGGACAATGGCATCGAGGCGGCTCCTCTTCTTGGGACAGTCTTTCACTACGTGTGGACCATCACAATGGTAGCACCTTATGGATCATCGATCCTTCCGATCATCTGGTTTCGCATACCGGTCTGGCTTGGTCGATGGCCTCTCCTTGCCATCATCGCTGCTATCTCCGGACACGTCCTTGTCTCTCCCACCAGTACCCTTGCCATGAGGCTTGGAAGACTTGGACTCCATGGACTTGTAAGCACTATAATCGGTCAAGGACTCCGCAATGGCTAGGGCTTTAGAAAGTTCCTGCACATCCCTCCGCTCTAACTCGGTCCTGGCCCATGGCTTCAATCCATCCATAAACGTGAAAAGTGCATCCTTCTCACACAAGCCGGGGATAAGGAGTTGTAGCTCACTAAACTCCTGGATGTAATCCGCAATGGATCCATCGTGTCGAAGCCTCCTAAACTTGGTCCTAGCTTCTTTCTCTGTGTTACTCGGGCAAAACTGCTGCTTAAACTCCACTTGGAACTCCTCCCATGTTCCAACGCCCGTGCCCCCACTATTCTCATCAAGGCACTTACGTCGCCACCATAACAAAGCAACGCCAGTCAAGTAAACAACAACAGTATTTACCTTCTCGGCATCGTCTGTGATGCCCATTGCCCGGAAGTACCGCTCCATGCACCAAATGAAGTTTTCAACATCTTTCGCCGACCTGTTCCCCTTGAACTCTCTTGGCTTCGGAATATCCTTCATCGGTCTAGGTGTCGTCGTGGTTAACACACCGTTCCGCATGGCAGCCTGATAAACCATCACTTCCGCCTTCAGATCTACCATTTCCACCCTCAATGCCTTCAGCATGGCTTCGAGAGCATCTCTCTTTCCCTCTGACTGATCACCCTGGTCATCCAGCTCCTTGATCCGTGTATCCACCACGTCGAGTCGCTCCACAGAATCCTTCATAGATCCCTCAAGCCTGGTGACCCTCTCCTCGAGTGTCGACAACTTGTCCCTCGAGTTTGCTCGACTTCCTTTGTCTGCCTGGGTCTCCATACCCTTCTGGCTCGCAGCAGCATTCTCTCCCTTCTTTGGTGCATTCTTAACTCGATGCTTCGTGCCTCGAACTAGCTCACGTCGCTCGAACAAGGCTCTGATACCAACTGTCACGTGGCTAGAGTTCTAACCAGCCCACCGTGCGGCCTTAGGCGATGTGACTCAAGACAAACACCTAAGTAAGCCTTTTCAACCCTCTCAGAAGATCAAAACGTTCTACGCGGAATCGGATCAAAAGAGATGAGCGAAGAAGAACTTCGAAAGAACGCTCAAGAACAAAGAAAAGAACACAAGAACACTCAGAGGATTTAGAGTAAATGCCTTTATTCCTTGGAAACTTGGATACATCAAATGAGGAGGGGAAGGCCTCTATTTATAGTTGAGTTCCCCCTAATCCGACGGTCTATACAAATTTACATCGACGGTCGAGATTGATCTTATCTAATCAAATCTCAATTTCAAATCTCTAATTATCACAAACATTATCTACATATTATATTTCAAATAAATAGATGATGCTTTGACCGAATTACCCTCTTGAATCCTCCACGGATCGGGCTAGGTCTGGTGGTCTCTTTGGGCCCAAGATCTCTATCTGAACCTCTTGGGAACCCTGGTGTGCCCCGTGACATAAACCATCAACCATGGCCCAAAGTTTTGCATTAAGAACCGAGCACTTCCTAATGTTCCGTGAGAAACCAAATAACCAGTCGCCAATATCTAATTGGATAATACCCCTACCATGGCAGCGTCATTTCTAGGATCAACCGCGCCATCAACATTAAACTTCACCCATCTCCTACCTGGCAAAGGCCATATCGCACGTAAATTTTTGAATCAATCTAACATCTTTATCATGTTGATCCAAACTAATGCCTTTATTATAACATATATTTAATGGTTGATTTCTTTCCATAAAATAAATAATTAGTCGTTTTAATTTACTTAAGATTTGATATGCATGATCTACAAGAGTAGAATATGAAAATTAACATGTGAATTATTAAACCATTAATCATACATAAAGTTTAAAAATGTGTAAAACTCATTTAATTTTACATTAGGATGCAACTATAAATGCTTAGAAGGGCCCTCCCTTCGCACCAATTTTTTTGTTGTCAAATGACACTTTAAGTCAATATCACTTTAAGCCAGAAACATCGAACGAGTGCTAGTAGAATGTCGATTTCGTGTTTGCCGTTTTCGGCGACGCCGTCTTGGGAGAAATGACCGCCTTGGTCTGGCAACCAAATAGGTGTGCTTAGGGACGGCAATCGGTGAGGGAAGTGGAGGCGATTTTGGGGTTTGTGTAATTTTAGGGATTTGGGGACTGTTTTGTAAAAATTGTAAAATTTTAGGATTTTATGAAAAAATAATTTTTTTTTGTTTTAAATTTTTAATTTTGAAAAAATAAATTAAATATGCCACATGTCAAGCATTGATTGGTTAACACCCTTTAACGGTCAGACACATAAAATTATAATTTTTAAAACTTTGAGCACCTATTTTTACAAAAAAATATTTTAAGCACCCAAAATTCAAAAAAAATATACTTTAAGCACCAATTTTCATTTAAGCTAAAATAATATACCATAAAAATTTGGGAGGGACAAAAAAGACTAAAATTTTATTGTAATAATTTTAAATTATTAGGGCCTAAAATATAATTCACCCATACAATTTGGCGGGGGAATTGCCCCTTATAAAATTATAGAATTTTTGACTAAAGTATAAAATTATACACCAAATATAAACTCTAATTTAAAAATATATATTCATGATACATTTCGAATGTGCATAATGAAGAAAATTAAACACTGTTTTCGTCTGGCAATCCAACAAAACCTAATACATTGATAAAATACGGCCTAATCATGATAACGCCGCCCCAAATAGTCCAAGCTCTAAACACAAAACGCAAATACAATTCATAAGCACCGCAAGCCTAGAAGTAGAAGGCAAAACCAACGATACAAACTGCGACAAGACTCGAAACCTTGGAGGAAACGAGAGACAGGGCACTGCTCTGAGCCGGGCCAGGTGCACCCACCACCATTTCCGAAGGTGAGTTTGCTGGAGACAAACCCAAAGTAGACGGTCTAGGACTAGGACTTGCGGTTGGGGCTTTGGATGACGGTTTAACCAACACATCGACTTTCTGTCCGGCTTGGCAGTGTCCCGGGACGTCGCAAAGGAAATAAAAGTGGCCGGGCCTTTTGAGGGTCACGGAGTCAGATCCGGTGGTGTAGGAGGCGACGGCTGACGTTCCGTTGCATGACTGGTAATCGTTGTGGGTCACTTGCATCACGTTGTGGAACTGTGGGTTGTACTCGAAAACTGCATAGTCAAATCAAACATCAGTTCACCAAAAGATGTTTTTTTCTAGCAAAAGATAGTACTTACGAAGAGAATCGCCGACATGAAAAGTCTTGGAGGAAGCCCACTTGAGGTAGTCAATATTTCCGAGACTAGTCCAGCCAGTGGAGTCGCCCACCTTGTGAACCGCGCCGAGAGAGACTCCGACGAAAGCCAGCATCAAAACGAAAACCACGGTTGCAGCCATTCTCAATGACCCACGGTTCTCTTAGCAGTTGTTAATTTATGAAAGAAAACCTCGGGGTGTGGTCTCTATAAATAAGGAGTTTTGTTTTTGCCTTGCATGGAAAGATTTCATAATCCCAACGACATTTAAAACGGAGCAATTTCTGGTTCTGCTGCTACTTTTAATGAAGTGCAAAAGATATGAACATTTTCCATGTTGAATCTGGGACGTACATGTGTGCTTTTGACTGACTCTAAACCTACAGATTTCCAACGGGAATATACTGAAAGCAGTATCAAAGTTTGTTTCAATTCTTTGAAGTGGGACCTTATGAATTATGAGAGTATAGCGGTGAGCCCAACACAATCAGTGGCTCGGTGGTCCACTGCAAATGTTTAAACAAATGGGAAGGTGACGACTGGTTTTCCATTCCTGAAAGATTAATTAGTAGGTTTCGGTTCACTCCGGACCTGGGACTGTGCATTTACACTTCTTTTACTTATGGACAAAGTGAGGCTAAAATGAAACAGTCTTATATAAATATTTATTTAATTGATAAGAGCATAAACTTTTACAATTTGTATAAATATTATTAAAACAATAAAAATTTAAATTATAATATAAAAATTTGTGTATTTATACATTTGTATCTAAAATAAAGTTTACATAAATTTCTACACAAACTCTCATCTAGTCAATAAGAATTAATATAGTTACACAAATTTCTACTTAAATTATTATTCAATTCTACATAAATTCTTATAATAATAATAATAATTTATGTAGTGCCGCATTTTAACCGAACTTTAAATTGACTTACCTTAGCATCTCCCGAAGGAGAACTGTTTCCCATGGAGTAAAAGAGTTCACAAGGAAGAAATTTGACTGTACTGAAAACTTTTCAAAGCAGTTACACTTACACTTACAGACTTAACAGTCAATAAGTGTAGGGTGAGGCAAAAAGATAATAAGTTTTGATATTTGTTTTAAAATTTAAAATGTTAAATTTTTTGATAATATTTTAAGTTAATTTTTTTTTATTTTTTTACAACTATCAATACTTATTTTATAAGCATTAATACTTTAAAATATTATAAAAAATTAAATATCGGTACACGAAAAATTTAACATAAAATATTATCAAAAATTTACAGGCTCAGTCCAAGGCTGATTTAAATAGTGGACGGCCCATACGGGTAAGTAAAAGCTGATTCGGTGTAGAATAAGCGTAGATGTGCAACCAAACAAAAACTCCACCCGAGGAGCCCGACAGCGGAAAGTTCTTATCCACTTTCTTCCCTCTCTTAGCTTGTTGACAAGCCAAAGACCAAGCTCTTAACTGAAAAACGCGTACAAAAAATCAACACCCATTTCTGCCAAGTCTTCAAAATGGCGGCGCCCTTTTCTTCGACCACCTCCGTCCGGTCCCTTTTAAGGCCCAATCTTAATCCTCCCAAGTCTTTCTACTTTCCTTCAGGTTCAATCGTATTTTTCCTCTTTCTTTCTTCGGTATTTTTTTCATTAGAAACCATTGTGCTTTAACGAGACGGTTTTTTTATGCTTTCAGATTGTTTCCAGAAGGGTTCCTTTCGCGTTAAGTGTCATTCCGGCAATGTCATTGCGTACTCATGTAGCTCGGCTGCAAACTACGCAAGTGTTCGTCACGTCGCCGTTAAATCATCCGGCAAACACGTCTTTATTAAACATTTTACACGTAAGAGGCAAGTTGGATTCTGAAAATGCTTCTTATGTGTTTGAAGAAATGCTTCAGTGAAATTCTAGGATAGTATGGTTGTGGGGTTCTCTTTTAGTTTTTTAATATGTTTATTGTTCTGGAATGTGTAGACTCGTGACTCTGAGGTGTGCAACTATTGAAGAAATCGAAGCAGAGAAATCTTCCATTGAGAAAGTTGCTGTGAGTGCCTTGAAATTCAACTAAACCAATGGAACGTTTTTATACAAGCGGGTATTTTAAATTAAGTTTCTCTATTTTTTATATTAGAAAGCGAGAATGGAGAAGACAATTGAGACGGTTAGAACGAATTTCAATTCCATAAGGACAGGGAGGGCAAACCCAGCAATGCTTGACAAAGTCGAGGTACAAAATCTTTTACAAGCTCACATGGTTTATATTGGGATCATGAACAAGCTATTCTAGAAAGTGGTTTGTATTTGTAAAAAACCATTGTTAGGGAACAGTTCAACATATCTTGGAATTTCTGAATCTTAGATTGTATTCTCGGGATCCGATTTGAGACTGCCAGACTGGTCTAAGAAGGATTAGTTTCTTGATTGATTAGTCGATATAGCTAATTGTATTAATCTATGTAAGATGCCAAAGTTTACTAATTTGGTTGAAAACTAAAATCTATATTTTTTCTTAGAATGATTTAATGGTTTTTAGGTGGAATATTATGGAACACCAGTGAGCTTAAAGAGTATTGCTCAAATCAGTACTCCTGATTCGGGTTCTCTCTTGATTCAGCCCTTTGACAAGTCCAGGTATGGTATAAATAAGCCAGATCTTATAAACATTAGTTCATATTATGGAACACCAAAGCTATTTTACGCATTGTATTTTTAATTCATATTTCGACAAACTTTCCTAAGAGACTAAGAGAGATGAAGTTGTTGAATTATATTGTTTTAACAAAATCTATTCTCCTCTTACGTCCCTTTAGTAGTGTGCCTTATGAAAGCATCTACATGCTTCCTCTCAAGTTGATGAACGGCTGATACTATGACATTTAACATTTTTCAGCTTAAAGTCAATAGAGAAAGCTATAGTCAACTCTGATCTCGGAATGACTCCGAACAATGATGGTGAAGTTATTCGCTTGTCTCTCCCTCAACTGACAACTGAAAGAAGAAAGGTATCTATCATTTTTCTTGATATTTGGCATGTAGGTGACAAAAATGTTTCTACAGCCTCCTGCATTCCATGTTTCAAAAATTATCTATAGTAGAAGAACTATGTTCATAAAATTATAATTTGCTTTTAAAATATTTTTTTCACTTAAGGTCTTTCATGTCTTCGTTAATGGTATTATAACGCAGCCTAAAACTATAGATTTTGGAGGTATTCTTTACTGTTGTTTCATTAAATTTTCTCATGACATGTGTATACTTAATTCTCTGTCTATCTATGTTTTAATTCTTCACCCATATTTTTTTAACTTTTATGCCCGAGTCATAGTGCATGAGTTGACATGAGCATAATATAATTGCTTCCAAGGGCATTAATTATTTCTTCTTTACACATGGCCGTGGGAATTTCTTTTTTATTTTGTGAAGCATGTGATATTATAGTAGTGAAGTTTGATTATTGTTTTACTTTATATTTTACATGATTGCAGGAATTGTCAAAGGTTGTGGCCAAACAAGCTGAAGAAGGGAAGGTACTTTTAAGGTTTTGTAATTTTGGGTTGGACTTCAGCCACTACACTTAAGCTTAATTCTTTCTATTACACGCACAAATACACACTCTCACCCTCTCTCTCAAAAAGCATTTTTGGGATATTTAAGCTCAAGATGCATGTGATAGGAGCCAAATTTCGAAGGAAAGAAATGATTAAAATAGATCGATAATTTGTAGTAGTGAAGAATCTTAACACCATTACAACCAATAACTTGGAGAATTCACATAATAATAATCATGATACAACTAAAAAAAGTCCTAGACTATTTATAATAAATATCCTAAACTATTATATGCTGGAAACAAAGGTAAATTCCTAAAAATAGAGATAATGGGAACATGGTAGATAGTTGTGGGAGACATGGGAGTTAAGTGGGAGTTGCAACTCCTCTTTAGGATCATGTAGATCATGGGATCATATAGGCCAAATAGTTGGAACCATATCAGCATGCATCCTCAGTTATCCTGAAAAGAGATCACTCATTTGGCAAGAGAGAGAAAAACAAATGCAACAATAATTGGAGATATTCAACCTAAATTGAGTTTTCTTTGTCAATAACATTAAAGTTTGGTATACGGATAAAAATCCTTGATATCATTATAATTGTCTCCAAGCACATGGAAGTGTTCAGGTTTACTTGTATTGAAACATGGATTTCTAATTGCATGCATTCATTGAGTTAATATTTATCTAATGGTGACTGAATTTGGTCACTCACTCACTTAAATCATTTTTGTTGATCACTTGTTATAGGTGGCAGTGAGAAATATAAGAAGAGATGTTCTTAAAGCCTATGAAAAACTTGAGAAGGCTTGTATCTTTATAACCCTCCTTCCTTCTCACTTTTGGTTCATGTTTCTTTACATTCTTTTGACTGTTTGTGTTTTTTGAGTCATCTTTTCTTGATATTGTTTTTCAATTTTATCCAGGAGAAAAAGCTGTCCGAAGACAATGTGAAGGACTTATCGAGTGATTTGCAGGTGACTTGAGATTTTACCTCTCTCTCTCTCTCACTCACTATCCTTGCAAACAAAGTCAAGGAAAGAAGCGTTTTTGTCACTATAAGGTAGAACATTATATGCAATTGGTTGTTGGTTACAAGACCAATTAGCACTAAATGGCTTGGATGATCAAGGATCCACGATGAATGGGGCTTTTGCCTCTTGGGTTTTATGGTTTCATCCAAATACCATGACCAAAGTGTTGTAGGTTTATGAAAATTGGGGGACCACTCATTTTACTAAATTCAACGTTCTCGGATATTTCCAATAGCTTATTTGTAGATAGCGGTGCTTTTACAACTTACCTCCTGACTGTTATAGTCCAAAGTCCCTCTTGACAGATCTATGATTTTCTTTAATTTCTTCTGTCCATAACTCCATGTGCAGTGAATGTGTTTTTGCATTAGTGTTTACACAATCATGCATGTATATTTCTGGTCTGATTAATAGGTCAGTCTGGTGGGTTGCGCATTCCCTTCAGTATTCAAGTGTGTGAAATCTTCTTTTTTTCACGCAGAAACTCACAGATGAGTATATGAAGAAGATTGAAAGCATCTACAAGCAAAAAGAAAAGGTATGCTTTGTCAAAAAAAGAAGAAAAAAAGTTCATTGGTTTCCTTTTTGGCTTCAAATTTGGCCTAATGTTCTTGTATGTAATACATGGATGTTTTACTCGTGTCCATCTTGAGTCCATCTTGATTTGGCTTTTGTCTTTCAGGAGTTGCTGACGGTCTAGTGATTGTTTGTACAAAGTTGTAAAGTCTCGATCTTCCTTTCTATTGACACTAAAAGAAAACTTATATATATGTAGTTGTCTTTGTGATGGGTGGAAACTTGTGGTGCACTGCATAGTATCTATATCTCGGAGAACCAACCATGAACACTCCTAGGTAAGATATCTTGCCTTGAAACAAAGTGGAAAATAAAATCAAAATCCATGATCACTGAAACTATTAGACCTGGCAAACTTGATCCGAGACCCGAATCGATTCACTCGACCCGAGACCCGATATAGACCCAAACATGATGGAATAAACTTGATCTAAATTCGAACCAAAATCGAATTGAATTGAATTGAAACCGACTCGAATTTGGTTAAATTGAAAATCAATTTGAATCGAAATTTACCGAAACTGAAAAAAACCCGAACCAAAAGCAACTACAATTGAAAGTCAACCTGAACCGAAAGCAACCCTAATCAAAATCAACTAAATTGAAAATTCAATCGAACCAAAAGTAACCTGAACAAAAAATAAACCCGAATTGAAAGTAATCCGAATTTAATTTTTTCAAATATGTATGTTTTATTCTCATTTTGTATTTATATATTAATTAACAACTATCTTTAATCATAGTTTAATAGTTTAATATTATTTTTCTCCTTTAAAAGATCATCTTCATATATTGACTCAAATTGAAAGCCGACCGATTTGATATTGACCCAACTTGAAAAGCAACCGATCCGATATTGACCTGACTCGAAAAGTAAACCGATCTGATATAGACGCGACCTAAAAAGTCAATTGATCCGATGTAGATCCAATGCAAAAAGTCAACAGACATGATATTGTCCCAACCTGAAAACTAACTGACCCGATACCCGGCCTGATCGAAATAACATAGATCCGAACTAAATTTAAATCAGACTCGATCCGATCCGTATCGAACTTAAATTGAAAACAATTCGAACTAAAAATTAACCCGGCCTGATCCCGATTGCCACCTCTATAAACTATTGTACTGTTTCCGAGAGGTCTGGTGTATAAGCAGACAGATTGGCCTTTTTTCCCCTAAATTTTGTTCTGTTGATGTACAAGATGTGGAGCAAGGAGCAAGATCAAGTTTGAGAATGGTGTTTAGATTTCATTCTTAACGCATTGCCTTTTATCTCCCTTTTCTCTTCTCATTGGAGGTCTAACCCTGAGCGAGCCCAAATCCCAAATCTGTTTTCATTTGATTAGTTCATTGTGGCTGGTCCAGTTTCTACATATCTGGGCTTATTCTCCATATTTAAAAGTATCACCTCATCAACAACAACAACAACAACAACAATAATAATAATAATAATAATAATAATAATAATAATAATAATAATAATAATAAACTTCTTTGGTAATTGGAGGAAAGTGGGACATTCAGCCAGCCAACTCAATAAAATTTTAAAATAACATTCAACAAAGTGATGAAATGAATTTATAATTAAAACTAAGTGTTCCTCATTCTTCACTTGCTTGTCCTTTTCCAATAAATTATATTGCTACCTTCTATGCTTTTACCAAACCTCATCTTTGTTATGCATGAGCTTGAAAATGACATTTCTTTTATAATTTTAAATTTGTATTTATTCATTTGATGAGAAGAATAATTATAGTTTCTTAATACTAATTATAAGCACTACTTATATTTGTATTAATTTTATCCCTGGAATATAGCTTCATTAATGTTTGAACGTCAAAAGAGATAAAAAAAAAGTTTAAAAGCTAAAATAATTATTTATTTTTTAAAATTGAGGACAAAATACCATTAGACCATAATAATAATTATTTCACGTCTTTGAACTCAATATAGATGCACGTACACTGATTCCATGTACAACTTGCTACTAAAATGTCGATTTTCTTTTCAAAAAGTACATTTAAGGGTATCTTTAAAATTTTTTCAAGAAAACTTGAAGACGATGAAGAATGCGTTTTGATCATATGGAAATACAAGTGAAGTACTAGTGATTATGTTATTAAAAAAACATGTTATGGAAAATTGGTTTTTAAAATTTCAATGTCTATTTTATAATTTATGTTTGAATTAATTTTTACTCATTTAAAAAATATTATTTTTAAAATTCGAAATTAATTTTCTCCTTAAAAGTGTACTATATTTTACTATTATACCCAATATTTACCGGTGGGAAATGATTTTTATTTCTAATCCGTAATTAGTATTATATTTTTTTCATATCGATGTTTTTTGTGTTTAATATTTCGAAACCCTAACGCCGTAAATAATTTTCCAACCGTTGGATAAAAACGCAACTCGCAACTTACAGGATGCGAGTTCAGTTAAATTTCAAATAAAAGTTTATATTGTCATTATAATTATTATTAAATTAGAACACTCTTTTAACCATTTATTTTACAAATCAAATCTAAATTTCAAAGAGATTGTATTCTATTTATCTTACAAATCAAATCTAAATTTCAAAGAGATTGTATTCCATTTATCTTACAAATCAAATATAAATTTGAAGGAGATTGTATTCCATTTATTATAATTAAATTTCAAAGAGATTGCATTCCATTTATCTTACAAATCAAATAAAAAACACATTACTTTTAACCATTTACCATATTAATTGGAACACTCTTTTTTTTTAATTAATATTAATTTAGTTAATGCAACTCAAATCCTATATAGCGTTTCCATGTTCTTCATGCAAAGAAACATGGTTATATAGCGTTTTTAATGCAAATTTTATGGTCTTAACAATGTTTTATACACGTCGATTTTCATACCATTGTCAAGAGATATATCAGTACTACGCTATAAAAGTATATTTCTACGAAAGATAATTCCCCAACACTATAAAAAATTAGCATAAACATGCTGATCAAACCTGGTTTTAAGAATAAATTCACACAAAAATCGCGTCCTGCGCAACGCGAGTTTCTTGTATCTCGCCGTTTCAAGAAGCCGAGACATTATAGTCGAGTCGTCCGATAATCTCACTAAAGTCGCGTCCTAAAATATGCGACTTATATTTATTTATTTTTTTTCTTTTCTAATGAGTAATATAATTCACGTGTGTTGGAAGTCGCGTACTGTGCGACGTGTGTCCGAAAATCTCGTCTTGCAAGACGCGTGTCCGTAAAAAAGGAGATATTTTTTCAAATAATGTTTTTTAGGGTATTTGTTCAAATCTTCCCCAAAAGAGAATATTTAGACAAATTTGCTTAGAAACATGGATAGATAAGAAGTTTCCCCTGTGGTTTCTAAAGGACATTGACCGCTTTTTAAGATTCTAAAACCTGACCATTTGCTGCCATTTTTAACTGCTCGAGAATCTTGTCGTTTCTTTTCTACTGTATTATTATGATTTAATATCTGAATCAATCAAAAACTAACCCTACAGCACCGGATTCGGACCGTCCATTCCATGGCGGCTCCTTCTGCACCACCTTCACGGCTCCACCTCTCTTTCAACAAATATACTATCCAGCTCACAGCTAACTACTTGACCACGTGAACCGTACCATCCAGTGTCACCTGCCCCAGTGCTGATTGCTTAACAGAGTATTGTTTTACGAAGTACCTCACCATGAAAAAGAAAAAATCACTCTTGCGATCGGTAACTTTTTTTAGTGCTTTTACATGTGTCAAAATATTAAAAAATTAAATTATACACTTTAATTTGAAACCTTCAACTTTATATTTAAACTTTAAACTCTAAATATTAAACTTTACACCTTAAACTATAAGTTTTGAACCCTAAATCACAATTTTAAACCATTTTTTAGTGTTAGGTATACATAAAAACTCCCATTGGCAGATTTACACTTAAAATTGGGTCAATTGACTCTACTTTATTTGTTGGCGCACAAGGTCAACAATGCTTGATACTCCATTCTGATTGCATTATATGAAAATACCGACTCCGTCATTAGAGACACCAAAAAAATAAATAATTTCTATTCATTAATTCCGGTAGTACTTCGCTATAAGTTCTATCATGGTACAAACAAATATTGTTTGAATTGTTTGTGTCGCTAAGTTCCAACCAGATCAGCTTAATTTGGGGGAGGGGGGGGGGGGAATCTCGGGCTAGTTGTTGGTTAATTAAGACCAAGATTTTCTTTTGAATCTAGATACTCTCCTCCTATAGGCTACAATTTGGCTTTATGCCAGTTGGATTTAGACCCAAAAGCCCAAAGATACTGCCAGTCAAACTACCTCCTTCTATGTCTTTCTACGTCGAACATAATCTCTCTCCTAACCAAGGGTTCACTAATCACTAATCCATTGAATTGTGTCTGAATGATGTCATTAGAAGATCGACACGACAGTAGTGTGTAAGTAGGGCGCGCGCACGAGGTCTATCGAAACACGATCCCGCTGCCCCTGCATGGCTGCCAAGTGCTTCCGTGACCGAGGATCCGAATGCATGTTATTCAACGTAGATGATCAGTTTCATCCATGTGGTTTGCACATGCAACTTTTGCAGCTTACGATGAGAGATGGAAAATGATTGAATGGAACAGTAAAAAGGGTGTATGATATAGTCAGACCTTAATCGGCAGAAGAAAAAAATGGTTTGCAGTCATTGAATGGGTTATTGTTTTACATTTTGTTTTTTGAAGTTATTGTGGAATCTCGTGAGTCCAGCATACAGCACTCGGGGCTTTCACTTGCCAGTTTCCACCTTTTTTCTATGGACACAGAATTAGAAAACCCCAACAATCGATTCCCCACACCCAAAAAGATTTCCAGCAGCAAAATGACTTGTTGCCCCATCTGTGCTTTTATAATTTCCATCAGGTGACCTCTCACTTCTGTAATCACTCATTTTTATCTGAGTTTGTTAATATTGTGCCGTAATAATATAGTAATTGGTTAATATTGTCACGTGTTTACATATATGTATGTGTGTACATGTGATTAATGCATGCGTAATATCTATATGTGTGGATATTCATGTTGATTATGTGTGTGATTGTGTATGCATGTAGGATTGTATATGATATTAATTAAAATGTGTAATATATTAATATTTATATATATGTTTGCATGAGTGTATTATTAAAGTCATTATTACGTATACGAAAGAGTATTGCATGAATTGTATATGTGTGTACGTAAGCATGTATGTGTATGTGTCCATGTACGTGTACGTTTATATGCGTGTATATATACGTATTAATTATTATTATTAATATTGTAAACAGATAAAGTGTCATAAACCCAAAAAAATATAATAATAAATTAATATCCAGTCCATTATAATTTACAAACCCACAATCTTTTATATTGGGCCCTAACCGGCCAGCCCACATCCTAAGAAACCCTAACCCATATCAAATATTGGAACCCTAATGCCATTCTTTCATCTTGCGCAGCTGCACGAGGGCCCTTAGATCAGATCTGGATCCAACGGCCACGATTGAAGCATAAAGACGCCTCATCTACCGCGTGAAGTCCACGCACGGGCTGTTGGGTTCCCCACTCGCGCGTGTGAGACGTGCTAGGCCGTCTATCTTCTTCAGGCCACGTGGCGCGATCCCAGACCAATGCATCATTTCCGAGGCCTCATCTCAGCCACCCGATCATCGAGCAGTCCTACCCGTTGGATCAGATCTGATCCAACGGATAGGAACGATTCTGGCAATAATAATCGCCTCACCTCCCGAGACGCCAGTCTGCGCAGCCGAACGGTCACTTCCACCACGCCGCTCCCCATGCCGGCCGTACCAACCACCAAGTATGGCCGGACATGCCAAAGACGCAAACACAGAAAGGCATCAGAAAATCAGATCAGAAAAAAAGATATCTTATGTACTAGTCTAAGAAAAACCAAAAAGGCAGAGAGATATATGTAACAAAAAAAAGAAACGAAAGAGGCAGTTCAGTTGTAACCCAATTTTTTAGAAATACAAACAAGTCTCATCATTTCGTTCTTTTCTCAAAAACTTACAGAGATCATACAAAGGTATCCATCCATCTTGAATGTTGCATGCATGTATGTATTCTAAAAATAACAAAGGAAAAAGAGAGTGAGGTTTTACCTTCGGTGGTCAGTTCCTCTACCGGCAACAAGCCTTAATCTGGTGAGCCGGCTAAAAGGGGAAGATGTTCCTTCGGTCTCGATAAAAAAACATATACGGTTTTCGTTTTTTCTTTTCTTAGATCTAGGACAAAGAGGGGTTTTTTTCTCCAAATCCAAGTTCGGATTCGAGTTTAGGTTGAAGTAAGGTTCATTTCGGTGTTTTCGGGTTCATCATAGGTTCATGGGAAGGGTTGAGAGCAAAAAACGAAAGGGGTGGTTATTATAAAACTGGTTTTGGAAGAAAAATGGGGAAAAGTTTGAGTCTGGGCCGAAGAAAGGGGTTTTATAGGTGTTTTTATTTTGTGAAATGGTGAAATTCTGTAATAAATCCCCCCGCGTTTCCGATATTTTCGTTTTTGTCTCGCCGTAGGGGATATTTACAACTCTGGTCCCCCTCATATTTCAAAATCTCGCAATCCAGTCCCTAAATTAAATTGAATCAGTTTTTAAATGGCGAAATTACCTCACTAGTCCCACCGCGTTTTTGAAATTTTCACTTCGAGTCTGCCCCTTGGTCCAATTACAGTTTTAGTCCTTTCAAGTTCGGTCCTGCTTGCATTTTCGTCCCTAAATCGCATATTATTGTCCTTTAATTTCTGTTCCTTATGTTTATTTCTTTTTATTTCAGTCCTGATTCCATGTAAATATTCATGTTCGTTTATTATAATCGTGTATGTTGATGTAGCCTTTTGCCTTTTCATATATCTCTCGTATATGCTTTGTATTTTCATGTTTACATGTATATGTGTGTTAAGTTTATGGTGATTATGTATCTTTACGCATTTGTTCGGTTATTCGTATCACACATATTAGATTGATATTTGAGTTGGCTTGAAACACAACCTGTTTTATATTTCAGCATGTATTGCATGTTTTCTTTGCTTTTAGGCTATGTGTTGGTATATTTTCTTGGTCATGTATAATGCCATATTTTACGTATGTTACAATGTGTCTTATTGTAATATGTACATTTTTGTAATATGTGTTTTTGTTCCATGCCTTGTATTTGTGACATGTTAGGTTTATTTTTAGTCACGAGTAGGGATAATTTGTATGCATGTATGTTTTATATTAGTATTTTATTTATGTTCTGTTAATAGTTTATTATGTGAATATTTACTGTATTTAAATTATTGGCCATGCTTAATATTTTGTTCACTAAGGTTGCATAATGAAATATATAAATTGTCAATGCGGTGCCCTTTTATATCAGAGCGTAAAGGGGGCCAATCAGGCGTAGTGATAGTGGTTGGGCGTTTACTCTCGGATAACGGGGCCTTTAAAATTTATTCGCAATTATAAACGAATTTTAAACTAATCGTCACTTTAATCCGGAAAGTCTAATATTAATGAAGCGGTAATTATTAAAGTACCAATTTTGGGCGGTGTGGGGGTGCTAATCCTTCCCATCCGTAATCGACTCCCTAACCCAACAATTTTTAAATCTCGGTTTTCATTGTGTCCGCCTACCTAAATGGCGGTGGCGACTCCAATTTTTAAATAAAATGTGGTTTTTAAACCCCACGGAATAAACGCTTTATATCCAAAAATCACAAACACTTCAAAACTCGCTTTTTTAGCGAAAAAGAACATCGCTATGTATGGCGACTCATTGGGGACAATTTTTTTGTTTTTCAAAAACAAATGAGAGTCAAGCTTTTAAAATAATTGCCTCTTTATTAATATTAGAAATTCCGGGTTAAAGTGACTATTAAATTAACATTCGGTTATAATTGCGCGTTTATTTTAACGCATTTAAAATATGGCATATAAACCTGTTTTTTAAGTAGGGGGAAAAAGCTAATGCTTTCGTGGAGATATAGTTCTCCCGTATGGGCCTAGCAAGTACCTCCGGGGCTCGAGTACCTTATGCTTTCGTAAGGATATCGTTCCTTCGTACGGGCATAAGCGAATGGGTCCCCCTGAATTGAACTCGGTTGAAAGGAGCCTATAATGGGTGATGATCGGGGGCCTTGCTACTCTTAGTAGAGGACATCAAGGACAATTCGGGTACCTCCTAGAACCAAGACTGCATGTAGAGAATACATAGAAACCTACCCATTTAGAGCCATGCGGATAACCTTAGGTTTTAGACGGGATAAATAGGGTTGTTTTGTGTGTTTATTCTGTTTAATTTTGTCCTTTTATTTATATATTTATTAATTTTATCTGGTACTGACTTGTTTTCTTTTTCGCTTTTGTTTTTTTCATACATCATACATTTGCATCACATAAAGGTATTGGATCAAGTGGTTTGCCCGATCAGAAAGTCTTTCACCATGGAAAAAAGGTGTCTTAGGAAAGAAGAGCTTAATTTGTCAGTCAGACATTGGTCAGAGGTCAACCAGAAAACCCAAGGGGACAGTTCGCCGAACGAACGTGTAATAGCAGGGTACACCTATGTGAGTCTCCAACAGAACAACTTATGGGATCTTCAAAGCATTTGGGAAAGATGAGACCGAAGACTACAAGACTTGTTCTGCGATAGCTATGGCGATATTGCACAACTGTTATATGTTCGGGTTAACCAGCCCTTGCTCCGAGCTATTATCCAGTTCTGGAATTCGGCCTATTGCTGTTTCACCTTCAATGGGCAGGACATGATGCCTACAGTAGAAGAATACACTGCTTTACTTAACCAGAAGAACATTCAGGAAGATTGGATCTACGCGAAGCCTCCGAGGAATCAGAATTACACTACGAAGCTCAAAACCTTTGCAGGAATGAGTGACGATTGGGTTAATGGCCTGCTTCAGCTCCGAGGAGACAATACAGTTTTTGCATGGGAAAGTATTCAGGACATCATACCGACACATCCAACCAAGGCAAAGAAGAAGGACCTATTCGCCTTAAGAATATATGGCTTGGTGATCTTTCCAAGAGTATTTGGGAACATTGACATAGCCATTCTGGACTTGTTTGAGTGTGTGAAACGGAAAGTAAACCCAGTACAAGCAATCTTAGCCGAGACTTTCATTTCCTTAAATGCTAGCCGGAAGCATGAAGAATGACGTTTTTGAGGATGTGCACAGCTGTTACACGTATGGATTCAGAGTCACATGTGGAAGACACCGACGAGGGTCCTGCCGGGGATATCCTTCCAAGGTTTTTCGCCTTTACGGGAGTACTTAGCAAAAGAATGGCGAGAGGACTTGAAAATAAAAATGTGGACTAGTTTCTTCAGGAACATTCAAGACGAAGACATAGCATGGAGGGTCCCATGGCTCGGTAAAGTTAATTACTTTATATACAGTTGTGGCGATTTCAACTGGCTGATAATGTTGGGATTGCACGGAGGGATCGCCTGTGCTCCGCTTTTAGTGTCTCGACAGTTCGGATCACGATAGTTCATTCCCAATACCGCCGGGTTAAGCCAAACTGAATTTCTTTTCAAAGGGGAGTTCAAAGGAAAAATTCAGACCATCATGAGGGCCTGGGACCATTGTTATCGGATCAGGGTGGAAGGAGATACCGAGCACATGACTACCCCAGACTACGATCTTTGGAGACGTTTGAGGGTTAATAATGTGATTCTTGAATCTGATCAAGGCCCAGCAGTGTCACTCGAGGAGCTTACAAGGGTGGTACCGTCTGAAACTAACATCTTACGGAATGAACTCGAAGAAATTAAAAGGAAAATGGACATCCAACAGACTCAACATGCGAGCGAGCTCTATAAGGCGAGCTTAGAGGTTGACGAATGGGACAGGATCATTAGGCAGTTGAAGAAATTAAATGCGGATTTGAGCGACAAGAACGCTCTTTATAAAAAAGATGCCCTTCTACTACAAGCAAAAATACAGAAGGCCGGCCGAAGTCAATTTATAGCCGTGGAAAAGAAAGAAAGAATGGTATCTGTTTGGTGGAAGAAGAATGAGAAATCAGCAAGAGAGCGATCGAGAGGGAGATAGAAAGCTGTCGGTCGGCCATGGAGGAAGAAAAACGATCCTCTAAGAAGGCCATTGACCAAGAAAAGGAAAGACTCAGGCAAGAAATCAACAAGGGAAAACAAGATGTCCATCATGAGAGAGAAAATGCCGCCGTATGGAAAAGAAAGTCCATGAGTAGCCGGAATAGACTGTTAGAGATGCAAAAGTTGTACGATGACACTATTCAAAATCTGGAGCAAAGCCAAAGTCAGAATGGCGAATTAAAAGGAAAGGTGGCGGAAGTTGAACACTCCCTTCGAACGTACTGCCAGAGAAATGGCTTCACTGAGCTACAAGAAAGAGAGCGCGAAGTAGGCGTGTTACGAGCACGAATTAAGTCCCTCGAAGCAACTATTGAGGATTACAAGGAAAGAATTAGTGTGTTCGAGAAGGCTACAGCCGGAGGGGACACCTATTGGCAAAGGAGACTGCGTGAAACTGCCCGGATGGTACAGGATAGGGACCAATATTACGCAAACCTGATGGTGGACATACAAAGAAGTCGCCAACATGTGAATGATTTGGCCATCGAGGCTAAACACACCTTTCATAGTCCCGAAATGGAAGAAGCTCACAGGTTCAATTGCTCCAAGAAGAAGATTAGGAGATAGAGCTAGAGCTTATCTATAGGACTCGTGTTGTAATTAGATCTTTTGTATTAGGAATCTTTATTTTGTAATACGAACTCATTGTAATCTAGACCCTTTAATTCTCGTGGAAGTAGTTCAAAAGGTGATTACCAAATGAATCGCACCTTATATGCATACATTCTTGCATTGCATCATGACATTCGCATCATTATACATGCATTTATTTTCTTGCAACCATATTAACGTTATGAATATTGTGGCAGTGCGTGTAGTTAACCCGCAATCATTCATCATCCATACCTTACCCGATTACAAAGCAAGCTCATGGAAGACAGGATAATCAGTCTAGAAAAGGGCAAAAAGAGCTCGAGGCAAGGCTTGAAGAGGCTCAAAGAAGCATCAGTAACCAGATTGCTCAGTCACAAGCATCGATAGTATCCGACATAACCGTATTGTTGGCTAAAAGCCTTGGAAAAAGAGTGGAAGGAGAAACCGTTCAAGAGCCAGAGGGTACCCCAGCTCACTATAAGGTTCAACCAGCTGCACTAAATCCGGCTAGAAAGATGTATATCGACCCTGTTGGAATGACAGCTAGTCTTCATATAGGGGCACCTGAAACTCAACCCCTCGACACTGAAGCACCCTATGAAGAGGAGGTTCCAGACCTGAATATGGTCGAAAGGATCAGGACAGAGGTAGAGAAAAAGTGGGAAGAGAGGTTTCACCTCATGGAGGAAAAATTTAAAACGTTACAATCTTTGGAAGAGTCAGGAAATGACGCTAGCGACTTAAGTCTGGTGTCCGATCTTGTCTTACCGCCAAAATTTAAAACACCAGAGTTCGACAAATATGATGGAACCACGTGTCCTTCCGCGTACAAACAATGTACTGTCGAAAGATGGCGGCATACCTTAAGGACGAAAAGCTACTGATCCACTATTTCCAGGACAGCCTAACTAGAGCGGCATTACGGTGGTACACCCAGTTGAGTAAGGCAAATGTTAAGACATGGAAAGATCTGTCGAGAGCATTCATTGAGCAATATAAGCAAATAACAGATATGACCCCCAGTAGAATTATGTTTGAAAATATGGGGCAGAAGTCCAACGAAAGTCTACGGCAATACGCTCAAAGGTGGCGGGAAGTGGCCACCCAAATTCAGCCACCCCTCCCTGAACATGAAATTACGCCATTATTTGTTAATACTTTGAAATGGGCACTCTTTGATCGCCTCATTAATAACACAACACAGTGTTTTGCTGACTTAATCAGGACTGGGAGTCCCTTGAATTAGCAATTAAGAGTGGTAGAATTGATAGCGGGGAAGGGTCTCGGAAATATAGCAAGAGGAATGAAGTAAACGCCACCAGCACTTACACCACCCTGAAGAACTTCACAGTCTCACAGCCACAAACACTGTGGGAAAAACACAAAACTCGAATCAAAGAGAGGAAAGAATCTCGAAAAAGAGAAAGAGAGGAAAACTTTCACTCCCCTACCTGTTTCGTACTCAGAGCTTTATTCCCAGCTGTATGAAGCGGACCTGGTCCGTCCATACATCGTTACTCCTTTCAAGCCGCCCTTCCCTTCTTGGTATAATCCAAACGCGCAGATTATTGCTATCATCACGGCGGTGCCCCGGACATCCCACCGAGAACCGCCTTGCCTTCAAAAAAAAACTTGTGCGAATTTAATCGATTCTCGGGATATTGAAGTTTGAAGAACCAAGTGTAGCTACTAACCCGCTACCTAATCATGAGAGCAGAGGAGTAAATGTTATTGAAGAATACTTTACCAGGAGGATTAAGGATGATGTGTCAGAAATCAAATCTCCTTTACGGTGGGTATTTCAACAGTTATGCATGGCCCGTGTGATCGACAAAGGCATGATAATAAGGCATAAGGGATGTGGAGTGTATTGCGAATTCCACCATAATGAAGGACATAACATCCAAGAGTGCGATGAGTTCAAGAGATTGGTACAACAATTGATGAATGAAAAGCAAATAGAATTCTTCAAGAGCCCATGGGAAAGAAGGGGGCCGGACGTACATATGACGGATAGCCCCAAATCTAAATACGGGAAGGATAGACCTTTTATCATCTCTCCTGTGCCCGGGAATGCAGGTGCCTCCCAAGGAGAAACCAACAAGATAAGTCCCAAGATCATCATTTCAGCACCATCCCCGTTCCCATTCAAGGATATGCGGCAAACCCCCTGGAATTATGCTATAAATGTGACCACGCCAGAAAAACTAGAACATGGTCAGGTAAAAGAGCCTACGCTAAAAGACCAACAAAGCAAGAGCGATGTAAATGTTGGTGAGGCGGGCCATTTCACAAAGAGCGGCAGATGTTATTCCTCTGAGGCTTTGAGAGCAGCTGAAACAGATAAGGGAAAGAATACAACAGTTAGCCCCACGCAAATATTTGGAGAATAACCTCCCCCAAAGATGAATGAGCCGGTAACTGAGGCCCAGACCAAAGAATTTCTGAAGTTCTTGAGACATAACGAGTACAACGTAGTGGAACAACTACGAAAGCAACCGGCTAGGATCACAGTACTAGAATTACTCTTGAGTTCAGAAAAGCACCGGGACACTATTAAAAGTACTAAATCAAACTTTTGTGCCCCGGGATATTTCGTGACAAATCGACAGGATAGTGGGGCATATCACTGCCTATAATCATATAACATTCAGTGATGATGAGATTCCCGAGGGAGGAATGAGGTCCACCAAAGCCCTTAACATCACAACTCACTGCAAAGGGTATGTAGTACCTAGCGTACTGATTGACAACGGGTCAGCATTGAACGTCCTGCCTATGGTGACCCTGTAGAAACTACCAATAGATGGTTCTCACCTAAAGTCCTGCCACAATTCAGTAAGAGCCTTTGACGGTACGCAAAGAGGAACAATGGGGAAAATTGAGGTGCCTCTATTGATCAGACCGACTGAGTATGTAATCAATTTTATGGTAATGGACATAAAACCATCTTACAGCTGCTTATTGGGAAGGCTATGGATACACTCCGGAGGAGTTGTCCCCTCATCATTGCATCAGAAATTAAAATTTGTAGTCGAAGGCAAATTGGTCACAGTAGAGGCTGAGCAGGAAATTGTTGCTTTAGTGACATTGGACGCCCCCTATATTCAAAATGACGAAGATGCTGCAGAATGCTCGTTCCGAGCATTAGAACTAGTAAATGCCACGTTCGTTTCAGAGGGAAGTCGGATCCCTTATCCCAGGTTATCTAATTGTACCAAGATGACCGTCGTAGAAACTTTGGGCCGAGGAGCCAAAGTAGGAAAAGGGCTGGGGAAGAAATTACAAGGAAACCTAAGAGCCAAAAATATGATAACCAAGAAGGATCGTTTTGGGTTGGGTTACAAACCAAGTGTCCAATAGAGAAAAGAGGAATACAAGAGAAAGAAAGAGCAAAGAAAAGCCAGATTTAAAGGAGAAGACATTCCGTGGAGACCAATGTCCTTTCCTAGTTTAAAAACAACTTTTGTCTCCAGAGGATTCTACCAACCCGGTCAAGAGGTTGAAGAGGCAATTAAGGAAAATGATGTACTCAACCAGGAGGAGACATTCAATGAATCACTTGAAGGGATGTACATCAACATGATAGCTGGAAAGGACCGAGGCAGCAAAATGTTGACCAACATTCGCCCCTGCAGTCCCGGGGAAACACTCTATAATTAGAGCTGCATTGATCTACCCGTGGTTTTTAGGAATAGACCAGAGTAATGCTCTGAATCAACCTTTTGTTTTTTCCCATAAACAATGGAGATCTCTTGTATAGGGCACATATATTAACTTTTTGTTGAAATGAAAATATCCCCACTTTCCTGAATGACCAAAGTTTCATTTATTTCATTCATGCATTCTTCATGTTCATTCCCTTCATATAAAGCCATCTTCTTCCCAATACAATTCATTCTCATTTAATGCAGGTCGCTCATGATTGACTATATGAATGATACCGGATCCAATCCTGGAGTGAATTTTGAATGCCCTGAGGTCTCAGAGGGAATTGAGGAAGAAGATGATGAGATAGAAGGTGAGGTCCCGGAAGAGTTGAAGAGAATGGTGGCCAACGAAGAAAGGCAGATCATGCCCCACCAAGAAGAAACAGAAGTTGTAAACTTGGGGACTGAAGAAGAGAGAAAAGAAGTAAAAGTGGGAACGACGATTTCCTCAAAAACCAAGCACGAACTGATAACCCTACTTCAGGAATTCAAGGATATTTTCGCCTGGACTTATCAAGATATGCCAGGGTTGAATACCGACATAGTGGTGCACAAATTGCCAACAAAACCGGAGTGCAAACCAATACAGCAAAAACTTCAGAGAATGAGACCACATATGTTGTTAAAGATCCGAGAAGAAGTAAAAAAACAGTTTGATACTGGTTTCTTGGAGGTAGCCAAATACCCCAAATGGGTTGCAAACATTGTACTAGTACCAAAGAAGGACGGGAAAGTTCGTATGTGTGTAGATTATAGGGATCTAAACCGAGCCAGCCCTAAAGACAACTTCCCCTTACCACATATTGACACACTGGTTGACAACACTGCAGGACACTCATGGTTTTCATTCATGGACGACTTCTCAGGGTATAACCAGATAAAGATGGACTCTAACGACATGGAGAAAACTACGTTCATAACTATGTGGGGCACTTTTTGTTATCGGGTGATGCCGTTTGGGCTAAAGAACGCAGGGGCAACATTCCAAAGAGCAATGGTGACTCTTTTCCATAACATGATGCACAAAGAAATAGAAGTATACGTGGACGACATGATTGCCAAATCCCGAACAGAGGAGGAGCACCTACAGAACTTGAGAAAACTATTCCAAAGGCTACGGAAGTACCAGCTGAGGCTCAATCCTGCCAAGTGTACCTTCGCCGTTACCTCTGAAAAACTCTTAGGGTTCGTGGTAAGTAGAAGAGGGATTGAGATCGATCCGGATAAAGTGAAGGCCATTCAGGATCTTTCACCACCCCACACTCAGAAGGAAGTCCGCGGCTTCCTGGGGAGGTTGAATTATATTTCTCGTTTCATTTCCCAATTAACCGACCGATGTGACCCGCTCTTCAGACTTCTTAGAAAGAATAATCCTGGTGTGTGGGATGAGGAATGTCAAAGAGCCCTAGAAAAGATCAAAAAGTACCTGACAAATGCTCCTATTTTAGTCGCACCAGTACCAGATCGACTATTAATTCTCTACCTGACAGTCTTTGAGAATTCAATGGGATGCATATTGGGGCAACACGATGAGTCAAGAAAAAGGGAGCAAGCCATCTATTACCTAAGCAGGAAATTCAATGATTCCGAAACGCGGTACCCGCCAGTGCAGAAGCTGTGTTGTGCTCTAGTTTGGGCTACCAAGCGGCTTAGGCAGTATATGCTGTACCATACTACTTGGTTGATATCCAAGCTAGACCCATTGAAGTTCTTAATGGAAGCGCCAGCACTAACAGGAAGGATGGCCCGATGGCAGATGCTCTTATCTGAATTCAATATTGTATACGTGAGTCAGAAAGCCGTAAAGAGGAGTGCCGTAGCAGATTTCCTAGCTAGTTGCGCTTCGGACGACTATGAGGCATTGAACTTTAATTTCCCAGACGAAGACTTGATGTGCATTACAACCGAGGAAGAGGTTTCAGATGATAAATCGTGGAAGCTTTACTTCGATGGAGCCTCTAATGCCCTCGGACATGGGATAGGAGCCATGCTAATTTCTCCTAAGGATGTCTATTATCCCTTCACCAGCAGATTAGAATTCTTCTGTACCAACAATAGAGCTGAAAACGAAGCTTGTGTTATAGGACTAAACTCAGCTATTGAAAGAAAGGTTAAGGAACTTCGAGTATTCGGAGATTCATCCTTAGTAATTTACCAATTGCGTGGGGAATGGGAAACCAGAGACCCGAAGTTGGTCAAATATTATGAATTGATTCAAGAGCTCACCAAAGAGTTCGAAAAGGGTCAGCTTCAATTACCTTCCCGAGAAGAAAATCGATGGCGACGCCTTGGCAACCCCGCATCCATGTTCAAAACAAACACTCAAAGGCGTAAATGAAGCCCATTGAAATGTAGACGTTTGAAAGGCCTGCTCATTGTTGTAATGTACAAGAAGATATTGATGGAAACCCATGGTACTATGACATCTTGCAATATGTCAAGCTTCAAAAGTATCCAGAAGGGGCAAATGACAATGACAGAAAAACACTCGTAAAAATGGCAACAAGATATGTCCTAGATGGGAGATCCTATATAAGAGAAGTCATGATCGGACATTGCTGAGATGTGTGGATGCCCGGGAGGCGAAGGAGATTTTAGCCGAGGTACATGATGGGCTCTGTGGAACGCACGCCAACGGGCTGTCTATAGCCCAGAAAATTATGAGATATGGCTATTTCTGGTTGACCATGGAGGGAGATTGTATTGATTATGCCAGGAAATGCCACAAATGCCAAATTTACGCTAACAAGATTCACGCACCCCCATCGCCTTTACACACCATGAATTCTCTGTGGCCTTTTGCGGCGTGGGGCATGGACGTCATCGGGTAGATTCATCCGAAAGCTTCCAATGGATACCGTTTCATTTTGGTTGCCATAGACTATTTCACTAAATGGGTAGAAGCAGCGTCTTACGCCAACATCACAAGGACTACAGTATGTAAGTTCTTAAAGAAGGAGATTATTTGTCGATACGGATTGCCAAAAAGGGTCATCACCAACAATGCTTCCAATCTGAATAACAAAATGATGACGTGTGCACTCAATTCAAGATAACACACCATAATTCCACAGTCTATCATCCTAAAATGAATGGGGTAGTGGAAGCAGCAAACAAGAACATAAAGAAGATCATAGCAAAGACGACATATACCTACAAGGATTGGCATGAGAAGTTGCCATTTACCCTTTTCGCCTATAGGACGTCCGTTCGTACATCAACGGGGGCAACACCCTACTCCTTGGTGTATGGTACCGAAGCAATACTCCCCAATCGAGGTAGAGATCTCGTCTCTCCAGGTCTTAAATGAAGTAAAATTGGAAGAAGCCGAATGGGTGCAGGCCAGACTCGACCAGCTAAATCTCATTGATGAAAAGAGACTAAAGGCCATTTGTCATGGACAGATGTACCAAAAGAGGATGATGCAGGCATACAACAAAAAGGTGCGCCCAAGAGAATTCAGAGAGGGGGATCTGGTGCTCAAGAAAATCCTCCCGATTCAGAAAGATTCTCGAGGAAAGTGGATGCCCAACTGGGAAGGGCCGTACGTGGTAAAAAAGGCCTTCTCAAGAGGAGCCCTAATCCTAACAGAAATGGATGGAGACGAGCTGAAAAACCCTGTAAATTCTGATGTTGTTAAGAAATACTATCTTTGAAAAAAAGGAAAAAAATGAAGAAAAAAGAAAAAAAGAGAAAAAAAAGAAAAGAACAAAAATGGAGAGCTCAGGGCGAAAACCCGAAATAGGGCGTCTTAAAGCAAAGGGAGAACCCGAGTTGAAAACCTGTAAAGGGCAGCTCGGATAAATTGAAAGGTTGGATATCCGAAGAGAAGGGTCATCCCCATGAACACTGTGAAGAGGGAGCTTCAGGCAAAAGATTCTACGCCGGTTGACAGGATCATGTATCATTCATACCAAAGATAATGAGGGATCTTGTGTTTCATATTTAGCTTTTCTTCTTCCTCATATGTGTTATAACTCTCTCAAAGTATCCCAAACCCTTAATCGTAATAAAATCGTATTTTTGAGCGTTTATTCCTTGCCTTCTTGTTAATTTCAGGCAAATAAGCTAACATAGGCTTAGGGTAAGTAATAGATTTCTGAGCATTACTGTGATCTAACCTTAAAGATGCAGGTGATTAGAAGACGATGTTAATTTTACCCTTTAACTCCCCACATAACGGCCATTGATAAGAAAGGCATAAGGCTTCAAGCAACAGGGTAGGATGACCAATGGCGTACGCCCTGCGTGTTCAAAGAAAGCATGCGATATAACAAGAGAGGTCTCCCAGGTGAAAACCCAGAAGGGCACCCCTCGAAAAAAAAACTCTCTAAAGCGAAAACCCGAAAGGGCACTTTAGAATCCCAAGTCAGAAATTGAGTACAGGAAAAGTTGGAATGGTTGAACCCGATAGTGAAATGGGGTATCGCCGCTAAAAAGGGAGAAAATGAACAACGTGAAGACGAGATCAACTGAGGACTAAAGCAGGCCCACCAAGATATTGACACTCATGCACCATGAATAGTTAGACATCACTAGAATTAGGAGCATGTCAATTCATTTGTCATAAGCATTTTGTTTTATCTTAGATAGGTATCTATGGATTCAAAGAGACATCGGTAGCCATCATGGTGTAAATCCCAAATGTGAAGATGAAGGTTATACATACAAAAGGCCTATGTTTCCAAGCGCCCGTAGAGTAGAAGATTCTATATAGGAAGAATCCGTAGCTCCAAGATTTGTGTTGAAAGTTTTATATAGGAAGGACTTACAGCTCCAGGGTGAAGACTAGCAGTTCTATATAGGAAGAACTCCCAGCCAAAGGGATTCACCCAAGACACACAAGGTTATATAGGAAAACCTGTTGTGTCTGAAAGTGAAAAGTCTTATATAGGAAAGGCTCCGAGCTTCAATGTCTTAGAGTAAAAGATTCTATATAGGAAGAATCCGTAGCTCCAAGATTTCAGAAGCTGAAAGTTTTATATAGAAAGGACTTACAGCTCCAGGGTGAAGACTAACAGTTTTATATAGGAAGAGCTCCCAGTCGAAGGAATTCACCCATGACACACAAGGTTATATAGGAAAACCTGTTGTATTTGAAAGCGAAGAGTCTTATATAGGAAGGGCTCTGAGCTTTACTGTCTTAGAGTGAAAGGTTCTATATAGGAAGAACATGTAACTCTGAGATTTCAGAAGCTAAGAGTTCTATATAGGAAGGACTTGCAGCTCCAGGGTTTGAAGACTAACAGTTCTACATAGGAAGAACTCACAGTCGAAAGAATCCGTCTGTGACGCAGAAGGTTTTATATAGGAGAAACCAGTATTGAAGACGAAGAGTTCTATATAGGAAGGACTCCAAGCTTTACTGTCTCGGAGTGAAAAGTTCTATATAGGAGGGACTCATAACTCGAGGCTTCAGAGTGAAGGGTTCTACATAGAAAGGGCCTGTAGCTCTAAGATCAGAAGGTGACGAAGTTCTATATAGGAAGAGCTTATAAGCCTGAAGATTCAACTAAGAAAGAACGGAAAGTTTCAGAAGAACACGTGACTCCAAAGCAACAAAAAGGAAGTCGGATAAAAATGAGTGCTTATGAGCTTTGCTTTGTTCTTGTTCCACAAGAACAAGCAAAGAGGGGCAACTGTAATCACTCATTTTTATCTGAGTTTGTTAATATTGTGCCGTAATAATATAGTAATTGGTTAATATTGTCACGTGTTTACATATATGTATGTGTGTACATGTGATTAATGCATGCGTAATATCTATATGTGTGGATATTCATGTTGATTATGTGTGTGATTGTGTATGCATGTAGGATTGTATATGATATTAATTAAAATGTGTAATATATTAATATTTGTATATATG
>JAGYYJ010001755.1:0-73916 GCA_019671005.1 Hibiscus mutabilis | reverse complement strand
ACATGTATTCTAGAAAAACAAAGAATTAGAGTAACGTAGAAAGTAAATACTTACTTCACAGCGTTGGTGATGACCTCAAACGGATCTGATCCAGCTGCCACGAAAACCAGATGATTGCCCTCGAACTCGTTGACAGCAGGATCTCCTGCAATGGACAATAATCCCACAAGTTCTATAAGGACAACCAAATATGTTTTTAAGACAATACCAAATCTGAGTTCATGTCATGCTTCTCCTCTCATACCACTTTCCAAACAAATCTCCACCTCATTTCTTTCATTGCCTTGAAGAACAGCCCTGAAATCCCCTTCAAGAATCGGTAAAAACACGGCATATACGGCAGAGTCATCTCCATTTCCGGAGCCCTCGCGTGCCTCGACGATCAAAAACTGGGTTTCGAAGGGGATATCTTGACCACATGTACCCATCCTCTGTGTCATCCACCACATTTTGAATCGGAAAACGCACATAAACCGCAATCCCCTGCAACAGAACCACGCATGATAATCATTAGCAGTTTTGCACATTAAAAGCAAAACAACAGAGAGTCTTAATGCTATTACTAATTGCCAGCCGATATAACTGTTCTTTTTAATGCATGGATCGTTTTGCACATTTTCTCGGGAAACAAACAGAAGAAACAAACAAGATATATGTGGAGTAAAGGATAACATACTGAAGCTTGCCGACGGGGAAGACCCTGCAGCTACCAATCTTATCGGAGACAACTCTGATGAAAGCTTCTTTAGCCAATGCACCACTGGAAGCTGGAACCACCACGATGTTGTTAGGAACATCGTGGAGAACACAGTTTCCCAACACCATTAACTTTCCATCATCACTGACACAAATCCCAGCCCCTACAGTCATCTTCTTCCTGTTGTTTCAACCAACAAAAAAGTAACGAATTTTCCAATGGAAATAAACCAAAGTTACCCTTCCGAACAACAAAATAAAGGCAACCAAGGTCCCAGATGCAATTAATGAATGTCTGGGGAGGGGAAATTTATAATCCAGGAACAACACAGGATAATGATTTCATGATGGGATAAAGGTAAATCTTTGATCTTTTTATATCCATATGAATGTAAAAATCCAGAATTTACTTGGTGTATCTTTTTAGAAAGTAGTTATCTCATGCAAGGAATCGCAAAATTACTGAAATTGCAATCCGGGTGAGTCCGTAAAGCAAGGCCAGGCTCGTTTTTATTGAGTTACTCCCGCGGGAACCAGTTTGGAGAGGGCGGGTGGAAGTGCATCCTAGCCGTCCTCAATTTTTTAAACTTAATTTTCTCTATTTTTAGAAGTTAATTTTTAATTTTTTTAATATTTATAAGTTTTGTCCGCTTTAAAATTTTAAAATTTCATATATATTTACCCTAAAAAAATATTTTTAAATTCACCATTGTTTGGAGATAACTCTTTTGTCAGATTGTCATATGTAAAAAATCGTACCATTTTAATTTTTGATTTGGCACAATCTATTGGACCACACCTCGTGCCAATAACCGATACATTGTTTGCATGTGACTGGTCTTAAAATTACATCGTTGTTAGTTTAACTTAACCTCATTTTTCTACATATACATATTGATTAAATTCTTTGAATATATTTATTTTTTATTAGATTAAATAATAGAAAATTTTATGTATCTTAACTAAGATATTTAGAGTTTGATTTAGGATGTATTTATTGAAATATATTAAATTTTAAATTTTATTTATCAAAATAACATTAACTTAAAATTATTTATCAAAATAATACATATATTATGACACATGAGATAAAAGCATCGTTGACAAGGTGTGTTTTCGACTACAAGACAAGTCGTCACTTTGAAAATTAAAAATAAAAAAGAAGAAAAAAAATACAAGAGGAAAAAATGGATTTCTTAGAAAAAACGAGATTTTGATCAAATTCGTTTTAAATTTCGAGTAAACTGCAGATCATCCCATACTCTGCCCTACGGGCCCACCACGAAATCAAGGCCCTTTGATTGGTATTTATTACACGCAAGAAATGAACAATTTTGTCTCGTCTGATGACTGATGTTGTGTTCTGATTTGTGTTTTGCAGACAACAAGAATCTGATAAATCCTAAAAAAAAAATCCCACGAATCAGGATTTTCAATATCTCCCTTTTCCTTCGGCTTGGAAAAATCTGATAAATAAGGGTGGGCAAAATTTAACTCAAAAAAATTAAATTATTCAATTCGATTCAAGGGGAAAAAATAACTTATTTGACTTGATTCGTAATTTTATAGATTCAACTCGAAAAAAATTAAATAAAGTTTAACTTATAAAATAAAAATTCGAATAACTCAAAATTTTTAGTAATTAGTTGATCAATTTTTATATTCGAGTTGAGTCTATCAATTCTGCATGATATATTATGTATACTACATGTGAAAATATAAAGAAATATATATGTATATTGTATATGCATATAGAAAGCCGTTAAAATTAGAATCAACATGTGCACCGCCCAACCCTAAGTATATGCATATAGAAATATATATGTGCACCGCTACATATATTCATGTAGAAATATATATGAAGAAATATATGTGACAATTAAATTTATACAGAAACTCAAAAATCGAGTCGATTTGACTTGATTCGAATTTTATAAACTTAACTCGATTCGAAAAAATTTTAAATAAATTTTAAATTGTAAAATATGACTTACAAACTCAAATAATTTAAAAAAATTTACAAGACTCGATCAAACGGAATGCACCATGCCTGTCCACGTGGCAGGATCCATGTGGCTTTCAAAAACATATCTAATCAGAATAAATCTGAAAAATCGAATGGGATTTGATGTTTGACAGCTAAAAGTGAGTGTGCGGAAACACATTGGGGACATGAAACGAGTGGGAAAAGACAGAGGAATGCGTGTATCCAACGTGGAATTGCTTGTCAATATTTATTCCCTATAAAACGACGTATGAAATCGTTCACGAAATGGATAATTTGCGAGTGGCCACGTAGATCACATGCAAGCACACGTCGTATCTGACTTGAGACTCATATCTCTCTAAGCAAAGCCACCCACTTTTAATTGTGTATCCGTATTCTATTAAAAAAAATTATGTATCCGTATTAATACATATATCATATATGTATTGCATTGTATTATAACTAAAACTAAACCACAGTACCATTATTGGCAAATATATATATATAAGAGAACAAAGGTGGAAAAAATTGCCCCCTTATAGTTCCGCCCCTGCACCCAACTCGATCGCATTACCATTATTGGCATAAGAATGATTGTTTGTTAATACGTCACTGGCCAATATAACAGTAATTTTCATATATATATTTAAAGAGTTTTGTCATTAAACAAATGAGTAAATAATATATTTGCAGCCAGCAAATGGATTTGAAACTTAGAACTTTAATAATTCTAAAGGGGCTTTAGAGTTTAGAGTACGTAATTTATTTCGGGTAGGGCTTAGTTTAATCTATTAGTTTTTCAAAGAAACTTGCACTAGAGAAAACTAAGAAAAGTGGCGGGTCCAACATAGATTCTTCATGTCAATTACATTTTCCTTCAATTCCTCCCATTTTCTGCTAAACCACTCATTGAATTTACTGTTAATATTGTGTATTATAATATATATTAAAGAAAAATATCTGCACCAGCAGAATGTGTATGAGCTGCATTGTGTTTCAACAATGCTAAAGCTTTTTTTGTGTGTGTGCAAAAGTATCAATGCTAAAGATTTATTTAAATAAAGAAAATTTTTTTGATTTATTCCTTTTGGTACCGATATTGTTAACTAAGTTACTTTGAGTTTGATATACCGAAATAATATGTTAGGTCTTTTGACAAAGATTTAATATAGTAAACTAGGTTGGTAATGTCACCTGCAGTATGAAATTCGAACTGAGTTGGTCGTTTATGAAATTACACATTTCAATTTTAACCAAAACCTTTGATCAAATTTTAACTAAATCAATCGATTTAGATTAGTCGCCTATACACAATTTGTATATATTACTCACAGTCTTAACCTCGAGCTCAAAGCCCAACAATACTCATTAATTTTAAGACCCAATCTCATATTTACAAATACTAATATAACTAAACCCAACCCAAAGGGAAAAAAGTAAATATTAAAAATTGTGAATTTATATTTCAATATTGTTAAGATATACTCAACCCGCTTTTTTTTTTTTTTTTTGCAATACCTATAACCTATTAGTATTTAATTTCAAACCCAATTTTCTTTTTTGAATGGTTGTTTTGAATCAAAAGTTAAAAGAATCGAAAGTTTTGGTTAATATATAACTTATTTTTTATCACCAAGTATAATTTTATTAGAGCAAAAATTATACAAATAACATATCATGTGCCTCATTAAAAATCTCTATAAACTTACGATGGAGGAAAAGTGTACAATATAAGAATATTAAAAGGACAAAACACCAAGCAAAAAACAAAGAAACAAAACACCAAGGTAATAGCACATTATCCAACATACTGTGCTTAACTCCACAAAAAACCATCCATATCTAACACATAGCAACCAACATCTGCCGAATCAAACAGTTATTATGCTCGCATTACCAACAAGAGAACAACCTCGTAGCACCAAAGCAACACCACCTATACCAACATACACGCCCCCAGCTCCCCATACTCAAAGCTACCCAATAACGATCGCATAAATAAAAAATAAGTATTTAAAATTTAAAATCGAAAGAATCAATGTAACAGTGCCCAAAGACAGTCCAACAACACCAGAAGTACCCATGAAGTTTCCAATTTCTATTAGCGTGCAAACATTACGAGCACAAAACAAGATTTCAGCACCATCACGTGTTCACTTAGAGAATAACACGAAATCAAGAAGCACGATCAACCCTCTAAGCCATCGCATCCATCATCTCATTAGCCTCACGCACTTAAATTAATTTAATTCAGTCAACGGTTAAATATTTTGAAATTTTGGTTAATTCAGTTAATGCCTATTTGATTCAGTTACGAACCTAGATTAATCATTTAAACACCCTTACACATTTAATTAAATGCATAATTATATTAAATATTTAACCAAATACATATTATATTATTTGATTGGACAAGATTGCACAATTTTTAATTACGTATAAGTTTTAACATTATTAACAGTTAATTTTATTAAATAAATAAAGAGGAGATAACAAAATCACAATCTCAACAAATAAAATTCTACAAAAATTAAAGGTTCAAAAAACCTAACTAAATAACTCGAAAATAGGTTCAAATATGATGGTTAAATTTATTGGATTATTTTCGGATTATAATCAAATTGATAGCATGTGTAATTTTTTGGACTAAAACCATTATTATATTAAATCACATTAGACATTCGTTTCAAAATTAACGGCTCAATGGCATGTTATTAACCAAGTTTAATTAATCAACTGTTTATAATTTAAGTATCAGTACGCTCAAAATCAAATGCATAATTGAATGACTTGAGATATATTTTCCACAAAAAAATGATCAGTCAAGCCGAGTCGGGTCGGTAAAATACCCATCCCTAACCGTCACCATATAGGAATTATTTAGTTATATATATTCACTTGATAATGTAACAATTTAATTATTCTGTTTCCCGTCCGATCCAAACGGCTTGAGATTATTTGCTTACAACAGCTGTAGTGCGGCCATCTAATTAAACTAGAATTGAAGCCATACCTAAATTTGTAATCTGGTACCTCTCAATTATAATACCCACTTCTCACCAAACCTGTATTCCAAATCTTGGATCATGGAATTGGAATCTAATCCTATTCGGCAATACAATGATTTAAGAAAAAAATTGGTCAATGATCAAACTTAAAATTAACTTTAAACTGATTATTTAATATTAATTTTTTATCACATCGGAATATTATGTTTTTAGTACAACATAAATTTTAACGTAAAATTCCAACTAACAGTGTCAACATGATAAACGGATCAATTAAATTACGGCTGTCATTTAACGCATTTATACTGGTCACAACGACTTTGAGGTTACGAACTTACGATTTTACATTTTGTTGGCAGTTGGCACAAATTAATAAATGTTTGAAATGGTTAAGGTTTTGTTTAATGCAAGACGGATGCAGAATTTTATATTACGAGGTGAACCTATAAAATTTTAATGAGTCGCTTTTATAAAATTTTAGAGGAGCGAAAATAGATTTTCAATAAAAAATACGTAAAAATTTATAAATATTTTTAAATTATATAAGAATTTTAAACTTTTAGGGGGTGACCGCTCCCTCCAGCCCCTCTCTCGGTTCATTCCTGACTGAATGTATATAATGTAAATATATACTAAATATAAAGCAAAATATAATTATGAGTCAAATTACGCAATCTAAAACTTGAAAGGTTGAGTAATTTAAAAATGAAAATAGATTTTTCGAATTACTTACGCTTATATTTTTTCAGTTTTAATTTTTTAATAAAAATTTAAAAGTGTAATATCCAACTATTACCGTTTTTTCGTAAACTCGTGAACATGGAGAATTAAAACGTTAGCTGAGACCACCAAAAATAAGATTAGTTGGAAAAAATAAATAAATAAAATAAGGTGGACCTTCCAATTATCACATTTAAGAATCCTATCCAGCTATTGTTATTTCTTTCTTTTTAAGTAATTAAAAACTTTTATTCTAACGAATAGTTCTAATGAATAAAAGAATGACATTTAATATTTATTATATAATATTTGAATTTAAATAATTTTATTTGTAAGATGTATATGTCTTAAAAATTGTTAAGAAAAATTATAAAAATATAACACACTGAAACACCAAGACTAATAGAAAAACTAACAACTACCGACATAGCTCTTTGAAGGCCCAAATGGGCACCCCTGTCACTAATTTTAAATATTTTATAAATTTAGGTCTAATTATAATTTGGCCTTTGTAAAATAAATATATAAATTAAAAAGAATAAGATTTTATTAAATATTTAATCAAATAGTGAAATTAAAGAAAGATGGGTTTATATTTGTAATTTTTTTGGTCTAATAATAATTAAATCTTTATAAGTTTAAATATCAAACAGATTATATTTTATTTACTTAATTTTAAATATAAATATTTAATAAGCTCTTATAATTTTTAAATTCAATATTTATACCTTTTAATGTTTTGATTGGCTGATGGCTCCGTCCCGCTAAGAACTAAAAACATTTATGCTTTAGTTTGTATGATATTAATTTCATACACTCCAATTTAAATGAGTAAATCAAATCCAAATTCCTTTTATTATTGGATTACCCAAATGAAATTTACTTAAATTATTTAATTTATTAATAATATTTTTTAAAAAATAGTTATTTTGTTAACAATCTCTAGAGCAAGTGATTAAAGTTTTTAGTTAACACTCTTATTTCTATCTTAAGTTGTGAGTTTATAACTCATTAGTAGCAAATCCCCTCTTCCCTCTCCCCTAAGTAAAAATTATTCAAAAAAATAACTATTTTTTGGGTTCCACTACCTATATTTGACATATTGGTCGATTAATCTAGATAGAATTTTATAAATGTTCATTATAGGAGCGATTCTTCTAATTAAATTTTTTTTTCTATTCAAAACACTAGAATTTAAACTCCTAATATTAATTAAAAAAACTTAACGTCTTATTCTGTTAGACTAACTAATGGTTATTATTCATCTAAGGCCCTGTTTGAGATTACGTTTGGGTGTAAAAGCCGGTTTAAGAAGCCAGAAACAACAAAAATGCAACTTTTGAGTGTCAAAACTTTAATTTACTTTTTAATTTTTTTTTGCTAAAAGCTATAAAAACTAACTTTTACAAATTTTAAATTTACTCCAAACTTTAATTTTACCACTTCAACCGCAAACAAAACATAAATTTAGTTACCTCGTTCTTTCGATGATCGAAGAGTAGAGTAGTAGTAAAGATGGCCTTCTAGATGCTATCGCAAGTGCCAACCGATAACACCAGGCAGATACGGTTCATGGGTTACTTCTCAACCTTCGTACACTTTATTGTCAATACAATTAGGGCACAAAAGTAGAAGTTGGGCGGTTCCTTTCTTCAGTCTCTACCGTCCGATCTTTTGAGTTGATGGGACAGATCGGATAGATCAGGACCCTACGTACTAGGTATAGTAGAACTAATCATTTATGTTCCAGTAAGAAAATTTTACGATACGCTACCAACACAACTCGACATCACTAATATTAAATATTATTAAATTGATTAATAAAAATTAAAAAATTTAAAGATTAAATTTATAATTAAAGTTATTTTAAAAAATTAAAAATAAACTTTAATAATTTTTTATATTTTTATATTATTTTTAATTAATATATTAAAATTAAATATTTTAAAGTTTTTTTAATATCAAAAACTCTAAACTTCGTCCTTTTATTTCTCTTTTGCCGCCGCTACCTCCACCGCTTATACCTCAACCAAAGCCTATGAGCCGAACCTAGCTATTTAAATACATATATGATTCTTTCAAACAATTTGTTAACTACAAATTCGTTCGGCGACTATATATGATTCTTTCAAACTTATGATGGTTAATTAAAACAATTTGTTAATTAAAGCCTATATTCGGCTAATTAAAACAATGGAGAGCAGCGCCGCCAAACAAGGGTTTTCGCACACTAATCGGTAGCAGTGGCAGGAGCAGCGACGGTAGAAGAGAAATAAAAAGTTAAATTTAAGGTTTTTAATAGTATGGAGATTTTGAGATATTTAATTCTAATATATCAATTAAAAATAATAAGGAAATATAAAAAGTTTATTAAATCTTATTTTTAATTTTCTTTTAAAATAATTTTAATTATAAGTTTAGTCCTTAAGATTTTTATTCTTTATGAATCAATGTGATAGGCTTTAAATTATGTTACTATACTAATTAATTTATTCTCCAACAGATAAACTGATTCGTTCTTATTTTTAAAATCATATATTTAATATTCATAAAGTCTTAATTAATACTATAAATTTAAACAATTCAATATTTAATAAGTTATAAATTATTATTTATATGTTCTATATCTTTAGACTTTAAATTATGTTACTCTACTAATTTAGTTCACTTACAAGATTGAATAATGTTATATACTAAATATTTTCCTCCCAAAAATGCATAATATTTTCCTAGAAACGGGGTAATTAATTAGGGTTTAAAGTTGAAAATATTACAATTAATTTTTTTTGGTGAAAAATATTTGGATACGTCACGTATCAATCTTCTAGAAACCTTGGTACGTACGATAAGTTTTGAGTCTTAATTTGCGCGAACTTAGCCGCGAAGTAGGGAAGTGGCTTAGATGGTGCCGGTGACGCGTGGTCCAGATCTGGATCCAGGTCAGCTCATGGACGTTTCCATATTTCACAATATACTGGTATTAATTGGCATATAGAAAGTAATCAATATATTATTTATGTTTAATAATTGGCGGATATTTGATAATAAATAGATAATTATATTAGTTAATTTGATTAGTAATTTATATTAGTTGATTGTGAAGTAGTTGATAACTGTTTAATTATTTGAATAAACAAAATAACATATAAGAATATGATTATATTAATAATTATTTGAATAGTTTATTAGTTATTATTATTCTGTATCTATTAATATTAATTAGATTATGAAAATAAATTTTTTTAAAATAATATTATTAAGTATATTTAAAGGATATAATATTAATTTATTGTTTATATAATTGTTTTTAATATAATTGAGTTAATTATTCTTTTTTAGATGTGTAGCGCAACTGCTTATATATCTAAAGACCTCTATTTCTTTTTTTAGATGTGTGATTAATGTCATCGCCTCTTCCCAGGCGTGGCATTCTCTCCCATTCAACATCGTGACGATCTTATCACGAGTCAACCACGCTCGTGATGGGCCATTGTCACATTTGTCTATCATGCCTACTCCACTTATGGGCGCTCAACGTGAAATCAAACAGACAAATGGTCGCTCTGATACCATTTGTCACGGGGTCATTACCCTATTTCCAAAAGATATGTCTGATAAGATGTGCATGGTCACCGCTTATATATCTCAGAATCTCCATTTTTCTTTTCGATGTGGGATTAATGTCTTTGTCTCTTCTCATGCGTGACAATATGTTAATTAGGAAGTTTTTAATTGTCAAGGGTAAATGAGACTTTGCAACTCTTATATCAAAACTTTTAAACCGAAAAGATCATATTAACAACTTTTTTAAATTAAGAGATCTCACCCCATCCTCCTCTTACAAACATTTATTCATCAAACATATTAACTAGCGGATTTAACTGTTCAAACCTCTAAAATAATGCAAACCTTAAAATTTAACTCAAAAAACTGTTTATCAAACGCGACCAATTATTCCTCATAAAATTACTCATCCTACCTCTCTTTCTAATATTCTTTTCTTTTTTCTCTCCTTTTCGTTTTGTAGTGTTCCGATTCACTTCTTGGTCGGCTTGTTGTGATAGCTTCTCCTCGAGGGTTCATGGCCCTATTCGAGTTCTCTTTTGAGAAGAGAGTTTCTGAATCATCGACGAGAAAAATTTTACCTCATATTTTTTGTCTTTTAACGACTCTCCAGATGATTGGCGGTAGGCACTCTAACTCTAGTTTTTTAGTTGTTTTCCTTCAGTTATCAACGAGCTCAATATCTAAATGTAATATTTTTATATTATTCTCTGTTTTGGCCTTTGTTCAATATATATGTATATTATTTTTCAATATATGTATATAAATATTTTAAAATTTAAATAATATAAATTGTTAACAAAGTTACATGAAGATGAAAAATATTTTATATTTAATTTGAACGTAAATATGTATTTAACTGTACTTCGTATACCTATATCATTTCTGACTGAGTTTATTATAGAAAGTCAAGTGACACATATTCAATGAAGAAAAGTACTCAAAACCCAAATATGATAAATTATATTTTAAAATTTTATTTATTCTTTTAAATATTTATTAAATTTTGGATGTAATTTTTCTGCACAGTGACGTGAAAGCTTTCGCTCTCATCGGCTCCAATTAATAAAACATATAAAATTTCGAATACTATTAGCTATTTAGCTTTAGCCGCCGGGATCTCTTAGTTGTACATCAATTCAACGATTACGGAACTAAGATTTAAAGTTGATAGACAAAATATAAATATTTAAAAATATATAAATTTATAAATAAATTAATTTAAAAAATTATATAAAAACAAAGATAAAATGGAAATTTTGAGGTGGGGCCACCCGCCACTCCATGTAACTCCGCCCTTGAACGTTTGTATTCAATTAAAATCTGGTTAAGTACTCATGACATTTCACTTGAACTTTTGTTTTTTAGGGCTAAAAATTCACTTAGACTTTAATAAAATAAAATCAGATTCAATTTTGGTTTCCTTATTATTTCTATTTCAACTTTCAAGTATGACTCGTTAAAAAAATCACCAACATTCAACAAGACCAAGGTTTGAATAAGTTGTTAATTTGATTTCCGTTATGGTTGATGTCACCTGAGTGTTGAAATTGGTTAGCTCTTGAAATTTTATACTAACTACGTTTACCAAGTGATACCACCAGAGTATCTGAGCATATATATCAGTTTTGTAACATCAAACTTTATAGTTTAAAAAATGGGTTTAAATCTTTTAAATATTGATTGAGTCTTAATTATTTAGTGTCTTCCGGAAGTTATTTGTTCAAATAGGTACAAGTGTGTGCCTTAAGTTTTAGTGTAATTAGGTACAAGTGTCCGTCTTAGTTATTTAGTGTCTTCTAGCGTTGGTCTAAGTGGTAAGCAGCTTGATATTGTTTAAACAAATTTCGAGTTCGAAGTCTTATTTATACAAAATTTATTTACTTAAACATTTTTCTATCAAAAATAAATGCACAACCCGAATTAATTTAAATTAGACAAGATAAATTTTTAGCGATATGGAGCACAAAAAAAAAACTATATTTAGACGGACGCGGTAAAAGCCGAAATCCGAGAGGCAGAGAACAAGATCTTCTAGAAGCTACAAACTGAAACAAATATGCATTTCGGACATTGATTGGCAGGTGGTCAGCATGCACAAAACCATATTAACACAACATACGATCTTTATATACAAATAAACTAAAATATAAGGTGGTGCTAAAAAATAGATATACTCAAACTATGGCATAAAATTTTATAAAATAATTTTTAGGAAATATTATAAAATCACTAATTCAGTAAAATTTATATAAATTACAATATAAACATAATAAAAATATTTTAAAAGTTATATGTTCATTGTTCAGATCCGTTTTAAGTCCGATCTAACTCGTTCCACACACAAATCTAAAGTTTATTGTCAATCTTTATTTTTCCTTTTCGGAAAGATTTAACACAAGTAAGTTTTAAATCAAATTATAAGAATGTTAATATTTTTATTAGGGGTGTTCATTCCCGGGTACCCGATCTTTCGGGTATTGAATTTTTCGGTCCGATCCAAGCCCATAATTTTTAATCGGGTACCCGGTTTATATTTTTTATTTTTAAATTTAAAAGTTTTAAAAAGTTACAAAGTAAACACATAAAATTTAAAAGTTTATATTACATAATCCAAACAAAAAAATGAGTGATTTGAAGTTAGTTTTATGATATATATATATATATATATTAAAGTTTATCACCAAAAAGATATTGAAAATATTAATCTCATTTTTTCTTTCGAATCCTGTATTAACAAATTAATACAAATATTTTTAAATTTTTTAAAACTTAAAAGTACATAATACAAATATAAAAAGAAATTGGAGATTAAAATTTAGTTTTAGGGCAAAAATATTAAGAACATAAAATAAAAATAACTTAAAACAAAAAATAAATATATTAAAAGTACCGGGTCGGGGGTCGAGTACCTGGAAAAAATTTGGGGTCGGGTAACTTTTTTAAAGAATTACCTGATTTTTTAAGGTTTGGGTTGGCGGGTCGGGTATTTTTGAACACCCCTAATTTTGATACACAAGCTGTATAAAAAAACTTACCAAACCCTTTATATTTAAACTATAGAAATATAAAATTTAAATTCATAACCCTAACACCCTAACATAAATTCTTCACTCTAAAACCTAAACCATAGTCTAAACTCTAAAACCGAAAGACTTATATAAACTAAGAGTAAACTACATAAATGGTCAACGAACTTTTAGGGCAGATTTATTTTGGTCACCGTACTTTTAAAATATTCGATAATATAATCACCGAACTTTTAATTCACTTTCAATATGGTCATTCCCATAAAAAGTTGGCGTTAGTTTTCGTTTTTCTTAATAAAAAAGGGGTAAACTACACCAATCATCACTCAACTTTCTTCTCACTCCTATTTTGGTCACTAGAGTTTAAAATTTTTCAATTTAATAACTTAACTTTTGAATTGTTCATATTTTGGCCACTCTCAAATGACATGTTTATACAAATAGAAAAATTAGATTAATCTTTAAAAAATCATTTTGGTTAATTGGTAAATTTATATTAGTCAATTATCGATCTTATATTGTACCAATTAAATCAGATAATCGATTAACCAGTTAATCAAAATATTTGATTATGAAAATGATTTTTTACTTTGTTTATTAAAATATAAAATATGATAAATCTAATAATTTTCCAGTTGTGATAAAAGTGTAAAAAACAACTAGAAATGTCAAAAACTGAAAGTTCACACTTATTAATCCTACCCATAGCCATTTTTTTTTAAAAATTATAAGGGTATCAAAATCACTAAACTATAAGATATTGTAATGCATAAAATTTAGAAATATTGTCTATAATAGATCGGATCGGTTAATCAATTTTGCTTAAAAATGTGAACCGTAATCGAATCGAAATAATTTATTTTAAAAATTTGTACCAAAACCAGGTTTGATTAATCCTTAAAAATTATTTTGGTTAATTGCTAAATTCAGATTATTCAATTATCGATCTTATATTGTACCAATTAAATCAGATAATCGATTGACCGGTTAATTGAAATATTTGATTTGATTATTTTTTTTTACTTTGCTTATTAAAATATCAAATATGTTAATATGATAAATTTAATAAGCAAAGTAAAAAAATCATTATTTGAATTTTTTAAGGATTAATCAAAATTTTCTATTTGTATAACCTTGTCATTTGATAGTAGCCAAAATATGATCAATTCAAAAGTTAAATTATTAAATTGAAAATTGTTAAACTCTAGTGACCAAAATAGGAGTGAGAAGAAAGTTGAGTGATGATTGATGTAGTTTACTCGTTTTTTATTAAGGAACTTATAACGGAAAGTAACGGGAAGGACCGTATCGAAACCGAACTAAAAGTTGAATGAAGTTATCGAATATTTTAAAAGTACGATGACTACAATAAATCGACTCTAAAAATTCAGTGATGATTATATAATTTATCTATAAACTAAAGTCAATACAAACTTTATAACAATGTATTTTACTTGCAAGAAACTTGAACTCTACTGCCTCAAGATTCGACTTAAATTTATTAAAGTTTCACTTTTAAATAAAATAGTTTTATTTAAGTAGAATTATTCAAGTCAAAACATTTGATTCCTCAAATTTAAATAGAAAAATAATCAAATTCCATATTTAATCCAATTAATTTGATAGTACAAACTTGGTTACTACTTTGACCTCTATAAATACACCCACCCACTCTTTCTCCTCTTGTACAAGCAGAAACCAAAAGAATCTGCCTTCTTCTCATACTTATTTTACCATCTTATCATTCCATTCATACTTTGCCGATGTATTCAATTGCAACCGTCTCTTCTCCCTTCTCAGTTAGAGCCGTTAACGATAGATCTCCGATTCCGCGACTGGCGAAGACGGCGACCGTGAGAAATTCGGCGCGGAAGGTGTCCACATCTGTTAAGTTTGCTTCCGCCGCGGAGAACAAGGTGGCTGTTGTGGTGGCGGGAAGTTTCTACAAGATACTTAAGGTGGGGAGAACGGCGTCGTTCAAGGAAATCAAGACGGCGTACCGGAGCTTGGCCAAGGTTTTCCATCCAGACACGATGAGATCGCCATCGGACGGGCGTGATTTCATAGAGATACGCAACGCGTACGCGACTTTGTCGGATCCGACGGCGAGGGCCATGTATGATATGTCGCTGGCGGGGACACGTTCGAGGCGGGTGAGGACCCGGGTTTACCCGACTCGAAGATGGGAAACCGATCAGTGCTGGTAGAACATTGTCATTTGACAGAGGAATCTGTTTCTGTTACAAAACTTTTTTTCCCCTTTTTGCCGAGAAAACTAAAAGGAAATTTTCTACACATGGCATCGAATGTGTAGCTAATGTTGTTAGAATTTGCTGTAAATAACAAGCAATTTCTTCATCTTCAGCCGTGCTAACCCAAAGTAAAGCGAAATCAAAAGAAAATCTAAGCCATGGAAACTCAAACCGAAGGATATTGTTGTGGAAAAATCGAAACTGACCAACATTTTCATGGTTCATCTGCTGGCTTTTGGGAAATCTACACCAGTGAAGAAGAGGAAGGGATCGCATGGCTCGTTTACAGGATTGTTTTGTACTATATACTATAAATGCAACTTGTTGAGTTTATAAGGTTTTATTTGAAAATCGAGTTTAGACACAGGACAATTCGATTATTACTATTTTTAGTTCATAATATAAAAAGGTTCATTGTGTATTGGAATTCAAATGCTAAGCATTTCCTATATTACCCGTTAATATCTAATTAAGTAACTTCGTGGTTAAATTTTGATTCGCAACATCTCAATAATTTTGCCCAACTTTCAGTCTATTCGGAAGGAGGATTAAGATTAGTATTATCAAAATCGGAACGGTGTGTCGAATTGATTGAATAAAAAATCCATCAATTCAAAGATTAAACAATAGATCAATAATCTCTAGAACAAGTGGTTAAAAATTTTCGGTTGACAGCCTTTTTTCTTCCTTAAGCCGAGGGTGCATTACCCATTAAAAGCAAATTTCTCCTCCCTCTCCCTCTAGCTAGGAACTATTAAAAAATTAATTGATTAAAATCGCCAAAAACTGGAAAATTCGAATTAATTAAATCAAATTATATGATATTTTGACTTAAATTAATTTGGCAAATTCTTTGTCTAAGATAATTTTTTAATAGTCTAAAGGTGATTACAATGTAGTATACGTTCATACATATTCTTAACAGGGTCAGTCCTAGGTTTTTGGTGGCTCTGGGCGAACCTAAAAATTAGGCCCTAAACCAGGGATTTAAATTGTAATTGCAGTCATATTTTTTATCGTGTTGCAATTTTTTGCGATTGTGGACATAACCAATGTTATTTCGGTCACTGCGAGTATCGCGGTTGTAAAATTTTTAATAACATTTGCTATTGTGGACATAACGGTTGCTAATATTGCGGTTTCAAATGGCGCTACTATCTTCATATAACGATCGTTGTTGTGGTTGCATATCACTATTTAAATCTCTGTCCCTAATGGCAAGTAATGAAAAAAATAAATAAATTTTAAGAGTATGTTCATAGTAACAAGTATTGAAAAAATTTGGGCCTAATAACAAGTTATTAGGAAAAAATTGAATATCAAGAGTAAACCCCTAATAATAAATATTGAAAAAAACTTAACCTATATTAACAAGTATTAAAAATTATACCCCTAAAAACAAGTATCATAAAAATAGAATCCTTAGTAATAAATATAATTTAAAAAATATAAATAGTATTTAATTTTCCTGAGCGGTGGGCCCTGGGCGGGCGCCCTTATTGCCTTTGTCCAGGGCCGGGCCTGATTCTTAACCTTTTGACAATGCACACACATTGTAGACAGAGCGATTAAACTCGAATCTCTTATAATGAATATCATCCATTTTTATACTAAAACCACTTGTTGAGTTCTTGAAACTAATTTTTTTTAAACATTTGAACAAATATAATAAAATAATTAAATTTCATAACAAAAAAACCCGGCAATCTAAAGCTAGTTATAGCAATACACTCCCTAACCAGCTAAACCGATCTTTAGAACACTTAAAAGTTAATACACGCCCTAACCAGCTAAACCACAACAATTTTAGTAAGAAAATTTTTCATTTTCATATTAATATATAACAACGAATCACCGTTCAACCGGCCGAAAAGAAAGCTCAAACTCTCACTTTCTATTTTCTCGAGTAGCCCAAGTTCCTTGATTTACAACCTTCATTCCACGTTTTTCTCTCAAATCCAAAACATCCCTTTTCTCGAACAAAATTCATATGTATTTTTGTGCACTTTTATATGATTCACCAATAATTTTATGTCATATATATTAATGACTTTTTCTTACTAATTTATCGATTATTTCTCTTTTATTGATAATACACGTGAGTGGCATAAAATCATTAGCAGGGACGAAGTTAAGATTTACGATTGAGGAAGAACATAAATGTTTGAAAGTATGGGGCAAATTCATAAATAAATCAATTTTTAAAAGAATTTATATAGGAGGAGAAATGTGAAAAAAGATTTGGGGTGAGGGGAAATTACCTCACCCCACCCTACCCCTATATAGCTCTGTCCCTGATCATTAATGACTGTAGGGGTGTAAAGGAGCCGAGTCCAGCTCGACTCAGCTCGTTAAAATTTCGAGTCTAGTTTGAGCTTGAGTAATTTTTAACGAGCCTGAGAAATATGAGCTCGACTCGGCTCATTAAGAACTCGAGTCGAGTTCGAGCTTGATTCGAGCCCAATCGAGTCAAGTGTTGACCGATCTTTGACAGTGTCGGACTCGAGTAGCTCGCCATACATCACGTCTCATTTAAAGCCCTATCAAGAAAAAAACTTTGATACACAAGTTGTGTAAACTCAAGCTTGTTAATTTTGGGGTTTAGGGTGTTAGTTTAAGGTTTAGAGGTTTTGGTAGTTGGGTTTAAAATTTAGGTTTTAGATTTTAGGGTTTAAAGCTTATATTTAGGGTTTTAAGTTTAGGGATTTAGATTTTAAATTATAAAAATTTAGTATATTACATTTTCGAGTAAGGTATCAAGTAGTTGGCTTGGCTCGTTAAAAACTCGAGCCGAGTTCAAGCTCGAGTTGAGTCTAATCAAGTCGAGTTTTGACCGAACTTTGATCGAGTAGAGTTCGAGTAGCTCGCGATCTGTCTCGTCTCATTTACAACCCTAAGTGAGACATATAAAGGTGCACAAAAAAGTGACATATGAATTCAATTCCCCTTTCCAACGCTCTTTTCAGAATAAAAATTATCCATCCTTTTTTGCTGTCCATATGTATGTTTCAATACTAAAAAGTTGAATTCATGATTTATAGTTGAGTTTAAAGAGTATGATTTAGTTTTTAGACTTTAGAATTAGAGCGTAAGATTTAAATTTTTAATACTAATTTATAATTAGGACAAAAAAATTGTTCCTTTTTTCGCATCTCCCATCTTTCTCTTTATAAGAACTCCCTCTCCTAAAATAATAATAAAAAACAAATAAAAAATCCTATTGAGAACCGAAAAGTTTCGCTTTTTTTTTTTCCTGTGCAAGAAAGAAGATGTGTCTTGGGAGGATCTGCTCATGTTGCATATGTCTGGCAATCATGGTAATTGTAATTGGTTCATTGTTTGGTTTTGGTGTATTCAAGAAAGGGTATCATAAGCTCCAAGATTTAAAGCATGATCAATATCACCCATGTGATCCTTCACTCTCTTCTTGTGAAAGCCCTACCTTCGGTTATCGACTTCCCCCCCTTCACTTCTAATTTCTTCCCCCTTTTTCTTTAATACTTTCTTAATTTCGTATTCTGTCCAACTGGGATTTGTTTCTTTGCTGGGATTTATGGAAATTTAATTCTATTATTATTTGTTTATAATGTTCTGAGCACGACGCCGTATCGGAGCATGGCCAAGTTTTTTCCATTCAGACGCGATGGAATCATCATTGGAAGGTCGCAATTTCATACATATACATGATGTTATCGGATCCGATGGTGAGGGTCGTGTGTGATATGTCGGTGGTGGGATACGGGTCAAGACGGGTTTGAAGATGGGGAACCGATTAATGGTGGTAGAGCATTGACATTTGATAGAGGAGTCTGTTACTTACCGTTATAAAGTTGTTTATTTTGCCGGGAAAACTCATGGCATTGCATCATGTGTTGCTAATGTTGTTGGAATTTGTTGTGAATTCATTTCTTGTTAGTTTTTTTTCTTCATCATATCGGTCATGCAGTAAATACATTTATTTTTCTTTTCCAATTCTGTCGAATAAAATTATCATTTCGTTCATTTTCTTTTCTCTTAAATGTAAAAGAAGATAAATTTTTAAGAAATTTTATATCTGAAGTACATCAAGATAAGCGATCTTTAACTACATGCGTAACCCTATCTTGATATGCTTGAATTCTATTATATATGTAACGTGGGTTATGTTTAGATTTATTCCCATTTAAATTTGCAATGTTTTCTTAGCGGTAATTTTTGGCAGGAGTAGGCCGTGCCAATATATACAATAGCAAATGAAATGACCGGGTTCGAGGGACAGCTCGCATTCGGTTTGGTGTGATCATTTAATAATAATAATAATTCATCGTAACCATTTAATTGATAAATTATAATATAACTTCAATACAAGATTAAAAATTCAGTAAATAAATCAATAATTTTTAGAATAGATAGTTTAGTCGACATTTACTCTTACCTTTTATGTTTTAAGTTCAATATTCATTAGGAACAATTTTTTCATTCCCGTAGGTAGGGATTATTTAAAAAAAAAATGTTGGGTGCACTAGGTGCACATAATGATGGTGACGAGGAACCTATATGGAGGATTATTCAGAAATTTTGTGGATTACAAAGGATCAAAGTGCTTCTTTGGCTCGTTCGTTGTGACAAACTTATGACGAATGCGGAATGAATGCGCCGGCATTGATAGTCGTTGTCTCGCCTGCCTAGGACCAGTGGAAGATATCAATCACATATTTCGGCTTTGTCCCACTGCTGAGCCAATATGGACGGTATTGATTAAATATGATCGCTTGGTTGAATTCATGTCTACTCTCAGGGATTGGATTGGTATTAACTTGACCAATCATGATTATTTTGCTGAGGAAAAGCTTAATTGGGACCTGTTATTTGCTGTTGTCCTTTGAAATATTTGGTGTCAAAGGAATGTTCTTGTTTTCGAAAATCCAGTGGAGGAAGGGGGGTCAATCCTTGAGTGGAGTCGTCGGCTGCAACAATCGATAGTTGTGGCCCTGGTGAAGAATCTGACGAGCAATACTCCCGCACGAACCCATTGCTTGTCTCACAGTCTTGGTGTCCCTCAGAGGAAGGTTGGGTCAAGCTTAACTCTGAGGATGCTCGAAGTATTTCAAATGGAAGTGCAGCATGTGATGGTGTATTGCGCGACTTTACAAGTTCTTGGTCGACGAGTTCCACTAAATTTATTATAGTTTGTTCGGTGGTTGAAGCAGACTTATGGGGTATATATATTCGGGCTTGATTTTTGCTTGAGAGTGTTGCTATAGACATGTAATGGTTGAATCGGATTGCATGAAACGTTTCACATGGTTCGACGACGTAGTGGTCGTCATGGCTCAATCTCCTTGCTGTCACATATAGAGGAACTTTATCAACGTCATTGGAGAGTTTCATTTCACTATGTTTCGAGAGTATGCAACTATTGCATGAGGATCGGCATATCCCGGACCATGTTTAGGAGCTATTAGCTCATTCTTCTTTATTCACACGCACACACAAAAAAAAAAACAGTAAATAAATTATAAAACTAAATGGCTTGAGTAATAGTGAGTAAATTCTGGATTTCATGTAAAAGGATAAAATAAAAAATTAAAGGAGTTAGAACTTAAAAGTTCGACCTGAAATTCTTTTAGAAATTAGGTGGATTGGTGAGTATTTTTTTAAAATGTTTATTTTTAAATGGACTTATTATGTATATTGGGTGAGTGTGGATGATGCGAGACAAGCAAGGACGGTATAAGACAGGTGGGGATGGGCTGAGTACAAACAAAGATAGAATTGTGTATGATGTAGGGGAAATTAGGGGTGTTCATTCTCGGGTACCTGATCTTTTGAGTATTGGATTTTTCGGCCCGTAATTATCGAGTACCCGCAAAATTTGATACCGGGTACCCGGCTCACTTTTATTTATTTATTTTTAAATTTAAGAGTAAAAAGAAAATCACCTTGTAAGCACATAAAATTTTAATGTTCATAATACATAATCCAAACACAAAAATTGGTGGTTTAAAGTTAATTTATATATATATATATTAAAGTTTATCACAAAAAGACATTAAAAATATTAATCTCGTTTTTTCTTTCAAATTTTGTATTAACAAATTAATACATATGTTTTTGAAAATTTTAAAACTTAAAAGTACATAATACAAACATAGACAAAATTTAGAGATTTAAATTTAGTTTTAGGATAAAAATATTAAGAACCTAAAATAAGTATAATTTAAAACTAAAAAAATAAATATATTAAAAGTGCCGGGTAGGGTCGGGCACCCGGTTACAAACAAATGCCCAAACCCAACCTAAATCCCGAAAAAAATCTCGGGCCGAGTATTTTTTTAAATAAAATAGCCCGATTTTTTTTAAATTCAAGTCAACAGGTCGACGAGCCGAGACAACCGGATGGAGTATTTTTGAACACCCCTAGTGGGAGGGACTCTTTCTCGCTAGATTTTTTTTACCTTTTGTTTATAAATATATATAATTCATATAATGAATTATTTATAAATTTATCCTCCAATTTTAGACATTTATATTTTATCTTTCAATATTAAATATAATATCTTGTCCTACTATCCACGATAAATTTAATTGTTTTCATCTTCATTCTACTACCCGTAAAACTTGTACTCATCTCCACCTAATAAAATACGAAATAGAACGAATTCTCGAGAAATTCACCTCACTAACATCCCTACATAGAAATATAGTTAAGGTCTGAAGTTTGAGAAAAATAGCTCGCATGTTTAGAAGGTCAAAAGTCTATTTACCCTCATTTACTCCACGTTCCTCTCAGATCCAAAAACATCTCCTCTTTTCGCGTCTCCCTCCCTCTTCATAAAAACACGCTCTTTTCCTAAAACTTTAAAATCAAAATCCACTTTTCTCAACAACAAAAAAAACCAAAATTTCCTTTTTTTTAATTTCTGTACAAAAAAGAAAAGAAAATGTGTTTCGGGAGAATCTGCATGTGTTGCATAGGTTTGGTAGTAGCGGTAATTGTGATCGGAACATTATTTGGTTTTGGCATATTTAAGAAAGAGTATCATAAGTTCAGAGATTTAAGTCACGACGAATACTACTCATGTAATCCTTTACTCTCTTCTTGTCGAAGGCCTTTCTTCCATTATGGACCTGCTCCCCCTCCCTTCTAATACCTTTTTCTTTATTTATAGTATTTTTTTTCTACCTTTCTTCAATTGTAATTTGTTTCTTTGTTGGGTTTCGTGAAAATCTATCTATATTGTTATTTGTCTATATATAAATTGTAGATTTAATTCTTGTATTTTAATTTAATCAATTGTAGTCCGTATAAAAAAATACAATGCTAAAAATAATCAAATTTAAGAACAAACACTAAAAAATTAAAAACTTATGCATAAACAAAAATATGATATAATAGATTTAACATAAATGTATTCATGTGTGCGGATCGAACTCCCATTATAACAATTGCATGGGTTCACCCACCCATAATACCTGTTTTTTTAATTTAAAAATAATAAAAATAAAACATAATATTACTGATATATATTTTATAATTAATTTTAAATTTAATCTTTATGCTTTGATTTGACGTTTTTAGGCTAAATTTAATTTTGTGACTATTAATAAAGAGTTCCAACTTTAAATTTAGGTTAAAATCTTCTATTAATCTTTTATATTGTGCATAAATTATATGTTTAGTCTTTATATTTTAACTTTGTCTTTTTTTAGTTCGTATTTTTTAATTTTTAAAAATTAGGTTATGTTAAATTAAATTTACTATTAATCCATGATTATAATATACGTAAATTATAACTTTAATTGATGTACTCCAATTTAATATTTCTAACTTCCTATAATACAATCCCATTGTCTCTATAATATTAGAAATAAATTAAAATTTATTAATTTGTAAGTATAAAAATTAAAATTAACCAAATTAAAGTACATAAATAAAAAATATTATTCAAACCTGAATAATATAGAATTTGACCTCAAATTTGGAAAGCTAAGTGGACAGTTGAGCTTCGTTCGAATTACATAACGAATAAAAGAGTACATATATTCAAAAAAAAGTATTACATTGAATACTACCAATAATTATATGCCACGTAAGCGCTTAACTGTAGTTTGCACCGTAGACAATAATTAGCACTTCCTTTTTATCTACTTGGAGACGAAGTTAAAGACCGAACGCAACCGAAATTCTGTCGTAAGAAACAAAGTAAATTTATGTCAAAGTGAAACAGGTTAAAGCCATCTCCTTTATTTTTCCTTATATATTTATTTCCCCTTACTACTAAATAATTTAGTTTTATTTTTAACCTCGAAAGCTTTCATTAAATCTAAACCCATCCGCCAACAAGAGACAGAGAAGATCTACCGCCAACGCCACAATGAGAATCACTGTAATGACGGTGGATGAACAGATCCTAAGCTTAGATGTTGATCCTCATGAAACTGTTTAGTACCCCATCTTTATCCTTATTCTAAATCTCTACTCTTTTTTTTTTTGCTGATTTTATGTTTTCATTGTTTCTAATGAGATGGAATTTTGAAAACTACCCTTTTATCCCATCTTTATGCTTATTCTGAATCTTTAATTCTCTTTTGCTGATTTTATGCTTTCACTGTTTCTGATAGGTTGAAAATTTGAAAGCTTTGCTTGAAGTCGAGGTTAGTTATTAGTACCCTTTCATGCTTTGTTTCACCGTTTTCTTCCCAAATTTCTCAGGGTTTTGAATGTTGATTATTGAGATTCATTAGCTTGTTTTAGTTGATAAAAGATTGGATTATTATCCTTTTCCCTCAAAGAAGTTTTCTTTGAGTTTTGAGAGTTGACTGTGGGGATATGTTAATGTTGGTTGTTTAAAACCTGTTTGGGTCTATGTGCAGACTATGGTTCCTTTACAGCAGCAGCAACTGTTGTTTAATGGGAGGGAAATGAACAACTCTGAGAAGTTGAGTGCATTGGGTGTTAAGGATGATGATCTAGTTATGATGGTGTCTGGTGCTGCTTCAAGGTAAATTCGTTTGCTTATCTGGTTTGAGCTTGCTTGCTTGCTTGCTTTTAATCTGATATGTTGTAAATATTACTAACATGACTTGGATGCTTGTTCCGAGATTTTAACATGGATGTGTAATGTATGATTCATCCCAGAGCATCTGGCAATGATTTGGGCTTCAGTCCCGATGGTTCTGCTGTGAACCCTGCAGCTTTCCAACAACAGATTCGAGGTGATTCTAATCTAATTGGACAACTGTTTCAGACCGATCCTGAGCTTGCTCAAGCTGTTGTCGGAAATGACCTCAACAAACTGCAGGAGATTCTACGAGCTCGTCATCAACGAAGATCTGAATTGCGACGACAGGAGGAGGAGGAGCTTGTGAGTAGCCTATCCTAGTTGTTTATGCCTATTGGTTGTGAACCTGTGGTGAATATATCATAATTTGATAAAATTGACCACAGAACTTTCAAAATACTAAAGCATGATCATGCTTGTGATAAAATTATATTTTTCCGATCATGTCTTTGATTGATGCATATTTATTTAATCTTGCTCCGTAGGCTCTTCTTCAGGCTGATCCTTTTGATGTTGAAGCACAAAGGAAAATTGAAGCTGCCATTCGGCAGGTTAGTTATCTGCAACATTCTATCAATCCAACTTAATTGAAACCCAACTCAATTTAAATATGTAATATGTTAGTTTATGGTTTGACAAAGGGTTGCGGTATTTCCATACTTATCACTCATTTTCTTTCTTGACGATATGATCTTTTGGCTGACGTCTTACAATATCATGATGCAGAAAGGGATTGATGAGAACTGGGCTGCTGCCTTAGAGCATAATCCTGAAGGTTTTGCAAGGGTGGTATGTAGGCTTGCTTCCCTTGTGCTGTTAAAATTTATAGCTTTCTTCCACTTTAGAATGTAATGTTTCTTCTTGTTCTAATCAGGTTATGCTGTATGTGGACATGGAGGTTAATGGTGTCCCATTGAAGGTAAATATGATGGCAGGTCCTGTATATAACTACAAATATATTTCACAAGGGTCACTGTTTTGTGATTGTAGCTTATAGTTTCGATTATACCCTTTGCTTTTACTTTCTCTTACTTTTTTTTTCTTTTGCAGTTGTTTATGATAATGTTGTAGTTAATATTCTGCATTATTTTAATAGTACTCCGTGAGTTATATTATACCGTTTGAATATTGGACTACGTTAAGTTTATTAAATTTGTTGCTTTATTATCTGCTATTAGGCATTTGTCGATAGTGGTGCACAGTCGACAATAATTTCCAAAAGCTGTGCTGAGCGGTGTGGGTATGTTCTACAATCTATTTTCCTTTTTTGTTATCTAGAAAGTTCCTTTTGCTATAGTCGTAGAAATATTTTACTTTAAAATCGATGGCATGTGTTTTACTTCATAAGACTTTAAAATCGATGGCATGTGTTTACTTTGTTGGTTGTCTTCTTCAGATTGCTGAGGCTTTTAGATCAAAGATATAGAGGCATTGCTCATGGAGTTGGCCAATCCGAGATACTAGGACGGATACATGTTGCTCCAATCAAGGTAGCATGTCTATTGTTTTCTATTGTAGAACACTGTGTAATGTTCTTTTTCAGTTTTTGTTGCTTTTATATGAAAGGTGTACGATAATTAATCCTCACCGTATCTCTTATTTTGTTTACTATTGTACAATTCTCTTATCGGCATGCTAATAGTAGATGATACAACCATACACTTGTCATGCTTAATGTTCCATTCAACTTGGTTTCTCGTGTTATCATAGATTGGAGAGATATTTTATCCTTGCTCCTTCTTGGTTTTGGACTCTCCAAATATGGAGTTCCTCTTCGGATTGGATATGCTTCGTAAGCACCAGGTAGCCTCATATCTATTTAATATCATGACATGTACCTCTACTTCTGTACTTTACACAATCCTTAATCCTACATTTTGTACAGTGCATTATTGACTTGAAGAATAATGTTCTTAGAGTCGGAGGAGGAGAAGTTTCCGTACCCTTTTTGCAAGGTCGGTGACTTTAATCTTTTTCCGGACTTCCTGCTACTGTTTTTTTATTAATGGTAATTAACCAAGTGTTTTATTCGTCTTAGAAAAGGACATCCCTTCTCGCTTCCTTGATGAAGAAAGGCACGCAAAGCAAGCATCGAGCTCAGGAGCTGCTGTAAGTCTTTTTTAATATCTGCTACAACCAATATAAACACACACACATATATTGTGGGCACTGATATATTGTCTGATTCTTCAGGTGACGGCTGGAACAACCGAGAAGAATGCTAATGTGCAATCTGGAGGACATTCTTCTGGTTAGTAATCGGCATCTCACTCTTGTTATCACGCATGCTTCATGTTGCTTTTTTTAATTCATCTAAATACAAGCTTATCATTCGGCTAATGGGGACATATTCCGTCTTTAATTAGTTTTAAGCTATAATATTCAGACATGAGTGTCGAATGCGGGTTTGTAACCTACACACTATGTTCATTTCATTCCAAGTTTTACCATATTTAGAGGGCCCTTGGAGTTGGAGAGTCATTTACATGGAGCGTTTATTGTTTAAAAGGTGTTATGAAAGTCATTTGTAAGTGATTCGTATTATGATTCTCAATTTTGCCGATGTTTTTTTCTTCAGGAGGTGCACAAGGCGACTCGACACAGGTAACTTCAAGAAGTTGGTTCTGTACTTCTGTTCCTAATATAATCTTCAAGTTCGATCATGAATGTAAATCTGAGAAATCTGTCTTTTGTTTATCTACAGAAACCCGATTTTGAAGCCAAAGTTGCAAAGCTTGTTGAGTTGGGGTTTCCAAGAGAAATGGTGGTACAAGCTCTTAAATTATGCGATGGAAACGAAGAACAGGCTGCCGGGATTCTCTTCGGAGGCTGACAATCCCATGCAATTTCCATTATTTTTTTAATTTGCTCAGTGAGGAATTTTAACACAATGGAACTTGTCTACTTGATCGTCCATTTGATTTGAACATACACACTTGGCACATTGTTGCAATTCAAAAGAAAACTAGAAATACCCCGATTTCATCATTGTTTTTTAGCTTTAACTGCAGATAAATGTATCTGAAATTTTATTACTGCAGCAGTAATGGTGCTGGTTTGCATAGCTATAAACAAGGCATATATGAACTTGATTCACATTGCAATAGCCATATAAATCTGACAGAATTTCAAAAAAAAATTCAGTAAATATCACTGAGAAAAACACTACAGGAAACATCATATAGATTGTTTCCATAAAATCAAATCAATGCATCCCTTTCAAAATTCCATCCCACATTTCACTCTAAACATTAATCTGATCCTATTGATCTTGTTTTTCATTTTCCCCAAGGGTTCAGAGCAAAATATCAAACAAATTACAAAGGAAAGCAATCAAAACCCTTCTGCTAATCTGACAGTAACCTGTCTAAGTTTCGAGTAAACTTTCCCAGCAGGGGAACCTAAAATGAGGCTGCAAAGAGAATCCCTAGCAATCTTGATGTTTGCAAAAGATCCCAGTATATGAATCTTGGAGTCAGCAATGACGATCCGAGTCTTTGTAGCATTCTCAATGGCAAACTTCGTTTTACCGCCTTTGCCGGACAGTCTTCCGATGGCACGAGACAAGTGCTCTCCTCTAAGTGTCTTAACATCCTTGATTTCAAAGGACTCAACATATAGCTCGTCCAACCTCAAAAGCGCAATGGCGTCTGCGACACCGAAACCCAACAGTATTTCTTCAGAGGTGAATACCTATGAGGGGGAACAGATACCTTCCGAAACTGGACTCGGCCATCGGACATCTCGTGAGCCTTCAGAGGCTCCAATTTCGGCTTTGGTGGCAATGAATTGGATTCAAGTTTAGATTCAGAGGCCACCATTTCAGTCTCCATGGTGGTGGGTGCTTCAGCAGACATCTTTCTGCTATTGCAAGACAGCTACTTGAAGTCTGGAACAATGCAAATTACAAGAAGTTGAAGGTTATGATTGAAGTTGAAGATTTGAGCAAAATCCCAACATGAAGAAATTATACTAGAAATAAAAATAGTATTGAATCAAATTTTCTGGCTTGAATATGTCACAAATGAATCAATCAATAACATAAATGAGTAATCCCCAAAGCTAAACTAACCAGACTCAACTTGAATAATTAAATAAAAAGATAATTCAAGCATGAATTGGACATCCATCACAGATTTTAGTACCCAACAGAAAAAGAAGAAAAAATACAACTTTTGGAAACATAAGACATGAAGAAAGAGAAAGTAAAAACTGGAACCGACATGGAGAAGCAGATAGAAGAGATGGGTGGCAGCTGGACTGGATTTTCAAAGGCTCAAAAGAGAGAACAACAGCTTCAAGTAGCTTCCTTTTAGAACGAGAGACGCCTCAAATTGATCCCGGCTCGAAGCAGAGATGGCAGAAGAACCTTAAAACCTAAAAGGCTAAAACCCTGTGATTGTATTTACTAAATTGTCCTTTGAAATTTGGGCTTTTGAGCAAACAGAATGGCCTCTTTCGTCTCATGCATTGAAATCTAGGCAAATATGAAGTCTTTAAATTTTAAATCGATTTATAAGTGTAAAAAAAGAGAACTTTCAAGTATTAAATATCTAATTTTTTATGGATAAAATTTTGATATACAGACTGTGTAATTTTATAAAAGTTTGTATATTTACGTTATAAAACTTAAATTTTTAATCTTAACCCTTAAATTATATACCGTAAATTTTAAACACTAACTTTAAATTCTAAACCTTATAATTTAAATCACTAAACTAAAACTTTAACCCCTATAATTAAAAGACTGTGTAAACTAAAATTTACATGGTCTGCGTATTAATTTTTTTTTATACTTATGTTAACTTGAATGTATTGAAATAGAGAAGAATGAAATAAATTCTACAGTCATTTTGTCTAAGGGATAAATTTGTCCATACTGTGGATCTCTTACTCAGCTATTGCTATCTTATACCACTAGGGTTTCAACTCCCAAAACCCCATTTTTCCCTTTCCTTTCTCAGTTCTCAGGCACTCGAATCCCACTTCTCTGAGTAAATTATCAATGCAAGAAAGCTAGCAAGCTCTCAACTTTATTATGTGTTTTCTGTAAGTACCATTTCTTTCCCTCTGGCTCTGTTTCTATAATTGAACCCAAGTTTCTGATGAACTCAAAGTATAGTTTACATAGATTATAAGAGTAGAATTCTCCAGTCTATTGTTTTTGATAGAAGGGAATAGAAAAGTTTGAATTTTTGTCATTTTATGGGGAAATCGGGGGTAGAAAAAAGAAGGGTGGTTCAAATTCAAACCGTGTTTCAGTTGAGAATAAGTCCAGCAAAACAATTCCACATGTCAATGGTGGTGTTGATTTGGACTCCCTTGTGTTTTTGAAAAGAGCCAATCAGCTCAGAGAAGAAGGCAATGTCCAGTATCAGAATAAGGATTTTGTGGCTGCTCTTCAACACTATGATAATGCTCTTAAGCTTGTCCCTAAAAACCATCCTGACCGGGATGTATTTCACAGCAATAGAGCTGCTTGTTTGATGCAAATGAAACCCATTCAGGGGCGGATCTTGTTATATCAAGTTGAGGGGGTCAATTTAAAATTTTCGAAAGTTTTAAAAGTCTAAACTAAAATTTTCAAAAGTTTTGAGACTTAATGAGAATTTTTTTTTAAAACTTAATAGGGGCTTAATTAAAAGTACTTAAAGAAATAAAGACTTAATGAGAATTTTAAAATTTTTGAAGGGACCAAATTAAAATTTATCAAAAACTTTAGGGGTAAAATGTAAAATCTTCAAAAATGGGGGGGGCGGGGGCAAGTCCCCCTCTGGCCATCATTTCCATCCGCCCCTGAACCCATTGATTATGATGCTGTTATTGCTGAGTGTAATATGGCAATTTAGGTTCACCCTCTGTTCGAGCTCTTCTTAAGGGCTTGAGCTTTCGAGGCTGTTGGGAAGTTTGAAATGGCAATGCAGGATGTTCAATTTCTTTTGGAGGCTGAACCCAATAACAAGGATGCTTTGGAGATTGCTCGGAGATTAAAAACTGAATTGGGTCCTCGCCTGGAGGCTCAGCAGGACCTTCAGAGCCGGCCCTCCCTGGCTGCACTTGGGGCTTCTGCTGTTCGTTGTGCCCCGGTTGCTGGCCTTGGACCTTGCTTACCTGCTTGGCCGGTGGCTAAGATGAGATAGGTATCACCTCCCCGATGATCGCTTGTATCACCAAATAATAAGCTGGATAAGAACCAAAATAATGGAGCAGCTGAAACTGGTTCTGGGAACAACATTGGGTTGCCAAAACTCATGCTGAAGCCTTCGAGTGGTTCTTCGAAAGCATCTAATAATCTGAATGAGGACAGCCGGAGAGAACAGTCTTTTGCTACTTCTATGCGTGTGCAGATTCCGGTGGCAATTCAATGGAGGCCATTGAAACTTGTTTATGATCATGATATAAGGCTTTCCCAAATGCCGGTTAATTGCAGCTTCAAAGTGTTGAGAGAGATTGTGAGCAAACGTTTTCCTTTATCCAAGTCAGTTTTGATCAAATATAAGGATAATGATGGAGATTTGATGACTATTACTTGCACGACCGAACTCAGATTGGCTGAGTCTTCTGTAGATGCTCTCATTCCAATAGAACCTGAAGCGGATAAAGCCAGTGGATTTGGGATGTTGAGATTGCACATTGTTGAGGTGAGCCCGGAGCAGGAGCCACCATTACCAGAAGAAGAGGATGAGAAGCCTTTGGAGAGCCAGGTAGCCAAGTCGGATGAAAGTTTGTCACACCAGTTACTTGGTGAATCTGTTTCGGAAGGTGTTGATACGGAGATTGAAAAGACAGAAAAAGAAGATTCAAAGGGAAAAATAACGGGGGCTTCTGAAGATCCAGAGTGCAAGGAAGTGGAAATGGATGATTGGCTGTTTGAGTTTGCTCAGCTTTTCCGCACCCATGTTGGTATCGATCCGGATTCTCATTATTGATTTGCATGAGCTTCTAATGGAGCACTGCTCAGAGGCTCTTGAGGAGACAGTTACGAGCGAGGAAGCTCAAATCCTCTTCGATAAAGCTGCTGCCAAATTTCAGGAGGTGGCTGCACTAGCTTTCTTCAATTGTGGAAATGTTCGTAAGTGTGCTGCAAGGAAACGGACTCCATTAGATGAGTCTGCTGGGAAGGAGGTAGTGTTGGCTTCAGGCGGCTTATGATTGGGTTCTGGAAAAGTATTCTTCGGCCAAAGAGAAGTACGCTGAAGCACTCTTAATCAAGCCGGACTTTTACGAAGGGCTGTTGGCATTATGACAACAGCAATTTGAAATGGCCAAACTTAGTTGGTCTTTTGCACTCTCAAAGAAAATAGACCTTTCAACCTGGGATCCTGCTGAAACACTTCAACTTTTCTACAGTGCAGAGGAGAAGATGAAAGCCGCAAAGGAAATGTGGGAGAAGTTAGAGCTGCAGATACTAAATGAGTTGAAAGATCCAAATTCAAGCGAGAAGGAAGAGCAGTCGAAGAGAAGGAAAAACTCAGAAGCGGCGAAAATGAGATCTCTGGAACAAGTAATCAGGGTGAGCTTTCGGCTGAGGAAGTAGCTGAACAAGCAGCTATGATGAGATCACAAATACATCTTTTCTGGGGCAACATGCTTTTCGAACGGTCTCAAGTTGAATGCAAATTAGGAATGGATGGTTGGAAAAAGAACCTCAATACGGCCGTTGAGCGCTTCAAGCTATCCGGTGCTTCTGAAGCTGACATTTCTACAGTTTTGAAGAATCATTGCTCAAATGGATATGCATTAGAAGGAGATGAAAAGGTCATTGGAGCTGTGATTCAAAAAACTGACAAGTAAATATAAAATCGATGTATTCCATAATCCCATGTGATAGTTTTAGTGAATGAAAAGTGCATTTTTCCTCATCTACTCGCAAATGAAATATTTGGCCATTTCTGTCCAACAATGATGAGTGTTGTACTTGAAAATTTTGGGTTTAAAGTTCACTGTTTTGAGCATTACAAATAAGCAACTTCATTTCATTTCATGTTATTTAGCATAGCTTGAACTGAAGCAAGTAGCAGTTCCATTACAGGTAAACTCTAACTTGCAAATATCAACTAAATCATTCTCTTAAACTTGAAAGTAGTGCATGCTCCAACAGGGAAACTTTCATCTGGTCTAGTTCCAGATCCTCTCGTATATATAACCGGGATAATCCCACATCCAAAACAGCACTTTGGCCGACAACCGTAATCCAGCTTCATTTGCTAGCTCTACAATTCCCCACCTACTGAATGGATGTGAAGTTTTATGAGTTATATGAACTTCTCCATCCACTGTCAGCATCTGAACCGCGTTCCTCAAGAAGCCCCTCACCAATTCCTTATGGTACCTGAACAAAAACACCATTCCTTACTTTTTTGTACCCTTCATTATATACATAAAAGAATGTAGTATATATGCATATATTATATTGGTTAATTAGAACTTAATAACAAAAGACGTATCTTCCCGACAGAAGAAGAATCCGGCATGAGGAAAATTGTAAACAATCCGATCCAAGAGGTTGAAACGGAGGTCCATATGTTGGTTCATACTGCAACAATCTACTCCATGGATGATGGTACATCCAAGCTGTTCAAGTCTTATCAAGTTTGCCATCGCCCCACTGTACTTGATCTGTAACGTCTCTAAATTCAGAGACTCAAAATATGATAAAATCAGTACATAATCAAGTTTGAAAAACTGTAAAAAATCTAATCCCACCATTGTAAGATCGTAGTTTCTTTCTCATTCGAATATATATCTCTTATAGTTCAAACCAAAGTTTTCTCCTTTTAAGAGTCCTATAGCCAACTCAAGTACAGAGTGAGCTACAAAGGACGACAGGGGATGTACACGAACTCGAACTCGATCATTACATTTTATTTTATTGAATAGATGAAACTAAATTCGAAGTTCAGGAGATGTAAAGTATAAACCTTTAGAATCAAGAGAAGTGGCGACCAGGTTGACGCCAGGGCCTAGAAATCGTCCTAAACAAGCGGCGAAAGAGAAATCACCCTTCGCCAACCAGCAGTATTTTATGGCTGCTGCTGTAATGTTTTATCCGTTTTTCTGCAGTTTTAGTCCCTAAAATAAGCAAATCCAACTTTAGTTCCATTTCCATGTAATTTTCCATAATACTGTGTTGTTTCTTTTACTGCATTCTATAAGAATTATAGGTCTGGCTTTTCAATATCCCCCATTAAATCATGCATTCAACTCCAACATTTTCTAGTTTTTCGAGATTCATGTTTCCAAACAATCTTTTTCTTTATTTGATGCTTCAGTTTCGTATAGTTTTGGTGTATGAAATGCATAAGATCAAAGGGCAAATTAATTTAGTTTTATGAACATTTCGACTTCACGATTCAAGATTAGTTTCATTAATGTTTTCTGTAGTTAATTAAGTGGCACACGAAGAACACAGGGTTAATTGCTACCTCAAAAATATAATTTTATTGAAATTGTTACACTTGTAATTTTGATTTTTTATTATGAAATATATTTTATAGAAAAATACAGTCGGCAAAGAATATGATAATTTTGAAGAAAGATAAAGATGTTCGGATGAGTAAAAGATACTAAATATTTTATGGGTAGAACTTTGATACACAGGCTTGTGTAATTACACAAGCTTGTGTATTTACACTATAAAAATCTAAATCCTAAATTCTTAACTTTAACCCTAAAAAACTAAACCCTAAACCTTAAACCCTATACACTAAATTATAAACACTAATCTTTATTTCTAAACCCTACAACCTAAACCCCTAAATTAAAACTCTAACCCTTAAAACTAAAAAGCACATGTAAACTAAAATTTACATGGTCTGTGTATCAAAGTTTTTTTTTCCATATTTTATTATGTTTTCATAGATCTTCTGCCCCTGCTGGAAGTGGTGGGGAACATTACCTATTATTATTAGGGTTTAAATTCGATACACATGTTGTGAAAATTTTATTTTATACAAGCATGTTTATTTAGACTATAAAGTAAAATTAAACCTAAATCCTAAGCTCTAAACCTTAAATTTTAAACACTACCCTTAAATTTTAAACCCTACAACCCAAATCTCTAAACTATAAATCCTAAATCCCTAACTCCTAAAATTAAAAAATTAAAAATTAACACAACAGGCGTATTGAAGTTTATCTTTTTACTATTAGACACTAATTTTCAATTTATCTTTCTAGATTTTTTTTCTGAATATTTTATCTTATCCATTAAATAATAAAGAAAAAATGGAAAATCTAAAATTTATTTTTAAAAATTTGAAAGAATTTTATGAGTTTTTCTTACATTTTAATGATTTTAAATTTTTTAAATAATTGAAATTTTGAAAAATAATATAAAATAAAAATTAAATTTATATTATAATTGAAATAATATTATGAACAAAGATAATAAAATTTAAAGTTGCATAGGAATTAATTTTTCATCTAACTTAACAGTTTGGACTTGAATGTTAATTTTTCAATTACAAAAACTGATAATTTTCATTCTACGCCAGAATTAAAATATGTACGGTACAAAATTTAAATAACTATAATTTCCTTTCAAATTTACAGGCCTTCAAAAGCCATCATTTCCCAGAACAGTAACACTTTCATGGCGATATATTGTGAAATAAACCAAATTGATAAGTTTTGCTAGGATGACAGTAGAAATTCTTGTTCACCGCCGAACCCATACTTGGTTCGGTACCCTGGGAAATCGGTCAATTTGAACGGCAACTCTTGTATATGCCTCAGCCCAACGACGGCCGCCAGCCCTTGCAAATTCCAATCCAGAAAGAACCTATTCGATTTATGGGTCACTTGCAGCTTACCGTTCCTGGGACTCGACTAATTCGTCGGAACGAAAACCAGCGTGCGGGAAGTTGTAAACGATTCGATCGAATTTAATGGCTCCAAGGTAGCAATGATTCGCCATTTCGGTCGCGTCTATACCGTGCAGAACCATGGATCCTCTGGTTTTTAGCTCATGGATATTTTCCATTAATTATTATGGTGAAAACATCGCCTTTTAAGTTTTAGAATTAGATTTTAGGATTTAAAATTTAAGACATTGTCTTATATATAAAATTTAGGGTTAGATTTTAAGGTTTAAAAAGTAGAATTTTAGGTTTACTGGTTTAAAATTTATGAGATGGGATTAAAATTTAGGTTTTATATATTAAAATTTAAATTTTTAACCATGTTATCCTAAACTTTAAATTATAAAACTTAAAACCTAAATTTTAATTAGGTACATTAAATTTTAACAACAACCACTAAACATATATTCTTAACTTTTAAACCATAAATTATAATAATAAATCTTAAACTAAGATTACAAAAAAAAATTAATTCATTTTAGGCCGCCTGTCTACAGAATATAAATCAATATTAACGTACAAAAGTCAAGGAATTCTATTACCTGTAGTGTTGAGAGAAGTGGCAACCATGTTTGTTGCAGAACCAAAAGCACGTGCCAAACAAGCAGAGAAAGAAAAATGGCCTTCCCCTACCAACAACATTCTACGGGAACTGCAATAGTGTCGTCTCCATCTCTCGGGAGCTCGAACTAGTTGTGTTTCTTCCAAATTCTCCACAAGCAGCAGGATCCTGCCTGGTCTCTTCCAGGATATCAATGCAAGTAGTGTCCACGGAATCTAAAGCTTGAATCTTTGTCACTTTCATCGTCACTCCAAGGATCCAACAGCTCTGGTGTGGAAACCAGTAGGGTATACTCCTCATCTGATATCTCCTCTCAATCTTCCACGATATCAATGCATGTAGTGCTCGCATTTTGATGGAATCTAAAGCTGCAATCTTCTTCACTGTCACTGTAGCTAAATGGATTCGATAGATCTGGTGTGGAAACCAGTAGGGTAAGCTCCTCGATTGGGTTCTCTAAATCTTCTGATATCTCCTTACTTTGATGTCTGGAGCATCTTTTAATGGGGTTGAAAAATGGGCAGCACGACAAATGCTTTTGAATGAAGGAGATTATTCAACTCATTGAACCTTCTCCTTCTCCTTCACATGGCATTGCAGAATACAGAGAGCTAAATAGGGCAAAATAATGGGTTTTACGGTAAGTTAATGGCGGTCGTGTCGAAGTTTAAATCGTTTGATGCGACGTCTATTCTCTTTTCTTGGGAATTAGTGATGTGATGTTACTGCCATTTTCCGAGGAAAAAAAAGCTGATTTTCCCATCGGGAACGTATCATCAGAGGAAGAGAGAGACAGACTTTGACTTTGATCTTGCTATTCGCATCCGAGTTGCAGAGGAAGAGAAAGAGAGATCATTTTTGGGATTAAGTAAAGCATTGCAGAGCAAAATGGGCCAATGGCCAATGGCGAGAAAGAGGATATTTTGATGTTGTCTGTTTCGTTTCTTTTCTTTGATTATTCTTTTGTTCTCCGCTAATGTAATCGAGCTGCCGATTAAATGGTAAAAGCTTAGAAGTCTTTATGGCCAACAAACTAAAGCAAATGAAATATTTTGTTCAAGTTTCCTTTTTATGTATGTTTCACTGATTTTGACACAAAGGTCATGCAGGAGAGTGATCCATGCGTATTGGTGTAAAGCAATTTTTTTAATAAGTTATAAACTCGAATATAAATTATAAAATAAAAAAAATTGGATATTAAGAAAAAAAAATCTCATATGGGGTGGGTTTATGATTAATTCATGAGATGTAAACAAAGTTACAATACAGGACACGGTTTGCATGTCTTCCTAGCTTCTTTTAGAAGTCGTCGTCTCTTTCGGATGATATTTTTTATTATTTAAAATTAAAATCATAATTATTTTTCTAACATTTTTTAGAATTCATCACTTCTTCTTGATATATATATTTTTTATAATTAGTGTAGTTTATCATTATTTCGTGAAATAATTTTTCACCTGCTCCAAATAAAAACATCGTTCCCTCAAACAACATTATCACATCAATAAACCCATAAAATAAACGCAAATAATAATAAAAAAGCTATATATTAATAAGGAACCGGAATTAGTGATTAAACACTGTGTAAGAAAGAAACTATATTTACTAGTACAAGACCACCCAGTAGCTGATAAATTAAACAAACTGTAAAATATAAACATATATAAATGCTTTAATACTTGTAACCCTTAACAAACAAGCTCTCCGAAGCCAATCCACCGGCACTTCCTCCGCTGTACTTCCCGAGTGTAGCCTCCGAATTCGCTTTGCACCTCCACAAAAATGCTTCTTGCGCTTTCGGGACGTTCTCCTTCTTCCCTGCCCATGTCTTGAGCGTGCTCTGTTGCAGGGCTCGTCCGAACGAGAAAGACAACGTCCATGGCTTCAACACGTCCATTTTGTTCATCGCGTCCAGATTTAGCGTTGCTTCTTCCTCGCTTTGACCTCCAGATAAAAACACGATCCCTGGCACCGCCGGCGGGACGGTTCGACGAAGAGCGGTCACCGTGTATTGCGCAATCACCTCCGCTGCAACCTGTGGGATACATAATTTTTAAAGAATGCATAATATAACTGTAATTTTTTAGATGTTGTTGTGGTTTGCAGCATTGCAGCCGTTATGTTGCTTTGCGGCAGCAATTTAATACGCAATGCATCTGTACATTACCTTTGGGCTGTCGGAACCTGGAGTGACCATATTAGGCTTCAAAAGGGTACCCTCAAGTAAAACATGGTGCTCATTCAGCGCCTTGTAAACCGCCGCCAGCACGGTTTCAGTGACGGCGGCACATTTCTGAATATCATGAGAGCCATCAGTTAGCACCTCAGGCTCAACAATGGGGACCAGGCCATTTTCCTGACAGATGATCGCGTAACGAGCCAACCCCTGCGCGTTCTGCTGTATCGACAACTCGGACGGCTCGTTGGGACCGATCTTGAGCACCGCGCGCCACTTGGCGAAACGCGCACCGGCTTTATAGTATTGCTGGCACCGCGCTCCCAACGAGTCAAACCCTTGAGTGGTGGTCTCGCCGTTGGTGCCGGCTATCTCGACGGTGCCCTTATCTACCTTGATACCCGGAATGACGTTGTTTTCTTCAAGGACCTCAACGAAGGGTTTCCCATCAGATGTTTTTTGGTAAAGTGTTTCCTCGAATAGGATGACGCCGGAGAGGTACGTCAAGGCGTTGGGAGAGGTGAAAAGGAGCTCGCGGAGGGCTTGGCGGTTGGACTCGATGTTTTCGACGCTGATGCTTGAGAGACGCTTTCCGATGGTGCCAGTGCTCTCGTCGGCTGCCAAAATACCCTTGCCCGGGGTGGCGATGTACTTGGCGTTCTTGATCAACTCCTCTGTAGAAAAAAATATAAGATGCATGCATATTAGTCCAAGCTAGGGTCGCGATTTGCAACTCCTCACATAAATATGTAATGAACATGCATTTTACAGAGCAGATGGGTTCCTACGTTGCATGGCATGCATTGAAAGGTGGGAGAGAGTTTACCAGCATACTTGCCAACAAAAGCCGACATGGTTAAGGGTGGAGAGGAAGATAAATGGAGGAAAATACAAAAAGCTAAGCCAATCCAAAGGAGGAGCACCACTCTTATATAGATGAGGTCGTAAGGAATATGCTATGCTGCATATAAAAGAATCCATGACAAGCATGCGTAAAGTTACACGTGTCAAAAGAAGAACCCATGGAAGTTTATCATAGTCGGATAAAGTAACGAGTGATTAGATTGTTGCCCAAGTGCCTTAAATCCCTCCTTACAATGGCTGGCTTATCCTTGAAATTTTTGTTTAGTTGGGGGAATCGAGAGATGGAAACTCAATTCCTGTGTTTCAGCCACATCCTTAACAACTGGTTCAAACTCTCGGGCTGTACTGTACTTCACATGATGAGCCAACAAATATCATAGCAGTGCCCTGTACTTGCCTTTTTAATGGATTTTGAAATATCTGGTGGCCATTTCAAATAATTGTGGTTAGAGGCTCCATAAAGCATCTAGAGATAAAAGTTTGAGCTCGTTTGAGTATATTCATTTATTTAGAAATGAATTTTATTTTCCTGCGCACTGAATTCAACTTCAAGTTGACCCTAGAAAGAGCCGGATTCAATTTTTTTCGAATCAAACCCGAACACAAGTACCTTATTTAAACTTTAAACGGACATAAAAAAACAAAATTCTCTATCATGATAAATTCTCAATTTAATGACCAATGCTCAATTCCTGGTAACCTCAACGTGAAAGGGAATTTCATTATATTAAAATGAAAATGTGCGGTTCATAATACAAAATATACGAGGGAAGATGGTATATCATGCATAAAGGTGTTATTCAGACTTATTTTTTTAAAATATTTGGATCTAACACCCATGTCCGCATACATGAGAAACTTTTTAAAAATTATCTGTGTCAGACACAAACCCGTGACCCGAGTCTGAGTAACATATAACCCTTCACTCAAAATGTACTGAAGCTTCTGCACACATGTCCGCATACATGAAAAACTATTGCAAAGGGGGCACCACTTGCTGGTCATCATCCGTTCCGAAATATCGGTCACCAAACTCACCCATACCGGGGATAACACGAAAATCTTCATTTAAACCAATATCTATCTCAGATGTCACAATCTTTACTCTTGGGAAGCTTCTGCACACCACATGTACACCCTGAGGAGCCTGGGGAATCAAGTGATCAAGATAAATCTAAACCGAAATTATTCAAGAAAAGAACGCCATGAGATACTTACTTAAAATCTTAATGGCTTGAAACGGCAATAACTTACAGATATGAGATTGAGAAAAATGATGTTGGACTCCGGTACACCCTTTTTTATAAGTAATGAAATAGCTTGGACAGCTGTATTGCCTATAGAATAGTTGCAATATGTTAATCACTAGTCCCTGATGGAGGAAAATGTAAAATACCATCGGTTTTTCACCGGTGCCTAAATATGAACTCCAGCTATGCGAAAATTTATAAACGCATGTGAAACTAAATGATACTAAAAAATGGTTAACATGAAATCATGTATCCTTTGCAGAAATGAATATCAACCATGAACAAAAACAAACCTGTCCCAAGAATAGGATCCAGTAGCAGCACATGCCTTTCTGAGATGTCTTGTGGTAATTTTTCATAAATAAGCTACCCAATTACCGAAGCAAGAATGAAATATAGTGAGAAAGTAGGCCAAAGTCACGAATTTGATACCTGGAAGGTATTTGAGTTTACAAACCTGCTGACCGTTGTCCTCACCTTCCCTATGAATAAGAATCTTGCCAATCTTGATCCCTTTGCAACATGCTCGCAAAGCATTCTCCATACTCTCACCACTAGCATTGGTTTCGAAAGGTCATTACCTAATGATTTAAAATAATTTGTGCCAAGTACAAGGAGATAGAGTGCTTGTGTGTGGTAGACAGCAAGAGCATTAGTTTTAAGTTCACTTGTGTACGGCTATAGGAATCAGTTATGTTCTACCCTCGTAAAATCACCACAATGTCATCCAGTTTTCTCCAACGTCATTGAGACATCATTCCCAAGAAGGTTCTATATGACGCAAATCAAGGAATTACTGATCCTGATGTTTAAAACTTTAAACCAGAGTCGTACCTCCTGATAACGGAGACACCGCATAACCTCTTACAGAAATCCACACCAGTATATACAGACCCTGAACCAACAATAGCACCAGTATTAATAATTTATGACTAACTGGCATTGTATCAGTGAATGAAAGAACATTACAGAATCAACTCTATATTACAAAACCCAATTCCAGATAACATTTCAACCAGATGATGGTGGAGAACAAATCTTTACAACAAGATAAAACATACATAACATTAATGAAGTGTGAGAGAAAAAACAATAATCAAAGTTTCATAACCTATCAAATACTTTATATGACGCTCAGGAGAAGAAGTAACATCAGCTTACCAGTTGGTGTGATCACCTGCTTTTCCGTAAATGGCAGATGTCCCAGCCCATGTTCAACAACCTGGAAAAAGGTCTTCCATGAGTGAGAGACCCAAGGGAACTTTTTATTGCATCACATTACCATGTAAAGAAAACTAGAAGGCATATGAATCAAACAATTCCCACCAGACGAATCAACCGATCAGCATAAAAGACAAAGTCATGTTTTGTTGTTTGAGAGTCGCGAATGAGGGTGTGCATGCCTTTTATCTGCATAAATCAAAAATCATTTCTTTTCACAAATGTGTAGTTATCTTTTTTTTTCAAAAAGCTATTAGGAGCTCAATACATGCAGGAAAAACATTACACCATTAGTTAATAGCAGAAACAAAAACGTTATACCTGAAAAGTTGAAAGAATAACATATAGATTTGGGTAGATTTTACAGAGATCATGCTGACCGAGTTTTGTCCTAATATGTTGCACAATCAAATCAATGGCTACATGATTATCTCCTCCACGGGGAATGATAATATCTGCATACTTTTTTGTTGGAAGTATAAAGTCATCGAAAGCAGGCTTCACAAATTTTGAATACTGCATTAAAAATTAGTTGCATATAGTATCAGCTGAAAAGAAAAACTTCAAAAGAAGAAAAAGGCAGAAACATTAGCGATAATAGAAAAAATTCCTTGCATTGAACAACTACAATAGCATTAAAGCCGGAAACAGTTTGAGAAGTTTATGCAGTAAAGCCCCAATTCTATTGTTTTAGGCCAGAGCAGGACATTACATTCAAAAACCTTAACGAGATTGTGGTGCCCCAGTTTTTGCAAAACAAAATTTTATCATATCACCGTAAAGAATGAAGCAAATGTAGACCTGATCAAGGACATCACCAATATCTCTGCCCTTCTCAACAGTATCACGCCTTATTCTTCTTGCCAACCGTACATCAGCATCTGCACTGAAAAGTTTCAATGTGAAGTAATAGCCCAACTCAGTCACACCAAGAAAATAACAAATGATATGTCCACTACTATACACAAGTTATGCACTTAAAGCTTTTACCAGTAGATAATAATCAATTACCAATTGTTGTTTTCTTAGCAGGAAATTCTATTGCATCTACGTTAATAATAGCAGGACAATGAAAACAGTCTTCTAATTTAAGTGACCCACACTGATCAATGATGCATGTCCAACCTAATATGTTCCTAGCAATACGGAAGTGGCACTTTGGTTTTTGTGACATCCTAGAAGTTTTTCCATGTATTTGGAGGACCCGTGGAGATCGTATCCTAATATCCATGTATCGAACATGAGTGTCGGACACAAGTACTTCAAGAAAAATGAAGAGTCCGGACAACGTAGACTAGAGAAGAATAGTGACATTTTTTTTTGGAGGGGGGGGGGTAAGAAAACTATACTATTAACAATATCTAGAACAAAAAAAACATAGAATTTAGGTGACAATTAATGTAGTTATGCAGCATGCATACAAATTTCATCAGCCAAAGAATAGGGATAAAAGTTTGATCCAATAACCTGTATCAACAAATATTTTCATGTTCATCATCCCTCGGACACGAGGATCGTGAAAAATGAGTATCCCTTCCAAAATTATAACATCCGAAGGATTTACCTGCAGAAAGTTTTATGACAGTGAGTTTCTAGACATCCGAAAACAATAAATATGAGTTGAAACTCCATTACCACAGTTCCTTTTCCATAGAATTTTTTTCAAAAGGGATGAGGAAAGATGTGTATACCATATACAAGGAATTATTAGAGGATGTTAAGAGCTTCGACAGCGTACAAATAAAACAGTTATAATTGAACTCTAGGTACCCAAGGCAAAAGATTTATCAAGAAACGGGATTCATTGTGTACCATGTTGAAGTTATTAATTGAACTCTAAGTGCCGAAGTTTAAGATATAACAAATGTGTGTTCCATGTCATGCTAACATGCATTTTGGACATTGTGAGACCATACCCTTCTTGCTGGAAAAACATTTTTCTTATAACTCTTGAAATCATAATTAGGAATATCTACTGCTCGGCCATTCCTCAAGTTCTCGATAGAATCTAACAATTTCTCTGTGTCAAATGCATCTGCAGAAAACAACTACATTGTATTAATGAAATTCAAAGCAAACTTAAAGTGGAACACAAACAGAATGCACATAAATAACAGTCACACATTTTTCTAAGGTCAATTGATGCATACACTCCTTCGATTTGCTGATTAGTAATACTTGAATGCTCTCAGAACATATTAAAAACTTTAAGTATTAGCACATGTGCAGGATATCAAGTACTTGAAAGTTCAGAATAAGGAAAATAATTTCTGACATCCCCATTACCAGGATAATACATAGGAAACACTTTGTAAACAATTAAATAGAGATGCAAGATTGAGACTACGAGTTTCAGTCAATCAATAAGCATAGCAACTCAGCAGACCATGGAGATCTTAATATTTGGATCTCTGTTAGGAACTGTTCTCACCAGGATGGTCAAAGTTGTATTCATGAACACTTGCAAGTTCCTCTTCAGTGAGTTCGTGATAAAAGGAATCCTGGCACATTGATCATGTTAAAAACTTAAATAACGGGAGACCAATAGTTTCTAGCAGTACAAGGAAAGAGAGCTAAACTAAAAGGTCAGATAAAAATGTTCAACAATTTTCTTCAGCAAGTGATGTTCAAATGATAAACGCCAAGTCTCTCCCCATTTTCTTGTTTGAATGATTGGCAATTATTTTATTATCTACTCAATGCAGAGCCAATTTAACGACAGGAAGAACAGAACCAATAGACTGAGAAAACAATTCAAAGAGCCTAGTTTAAAATTATTTCAGAAGAAATAGGTTCTAAAACAGGCAGCAAGGTAGGACTACATTTCAAATTCATATACTTCATAAAGCTTCAATTATTCAACTTTGAAAATTCATGGAAGCTATAATTTATGTTGAAGATTCTTTGTCTGAGTGATCCTTAACAGAACTGTATTTGGAACTAAGAACATTTACCTGATTGACTAATACTACACGCTGATCATGAAGTTGCTGAATAATCATATCGCAGACTGTAGTCTTACCAGATGCTGCACCTCCAGCAACTCCTGACCCACAAAACAATAACACCCAAAGTTAGATAACATGAAAATTTAAAGAGACTAAGCTCATAACAAAAGTGAAAGAAAGCAAATGCATTAACCAAATAAGTATTGGTTCAGTACCTTTATCTAGTTTTTAAACCATACTCACATGAACTGAAATAAAAAAAAGAACATTACACGTAACTAGTTAACTACTATTAACAAGGCTCATGTTCAAGCACAACAAATCGGGAAAAACCATTATTTGGAAGGGAAAAGAAAAAAAAAAGAACTGGATGTCCATGAAGTTGTTCTCAGCATTCTTACCCAAACTTATTCAACAACTACTTTCTATCATTATGGTATCTAAAAGACAAGAGGAGTGACAACTGCCATGTTCAAACTTACCTATAATAAAAGGTTGTTTATGCGCATTGTCAGTAGCCGGTGAGGTTGAAGGCTTTTCAATATTGTTTACCTTCAAACCATCCATATGGAACCCAGAAAAATGGACCCTTGACGAGGCCTCTATCATATCCTCAACTGGTTTAGAATCCATATGCTAGACCTGCAAATAAAGCTTACAAGTGAGAAAACAACCATACAATATCACAAACAAGATAGAAGCTAAATCCAACATAAACTTTGGGTCGATTGAATTGATTCTTAGTCAATTTCATTTCCTTTCCAAGAAGAAAAAAACAATTTACAGATACAACTATCCTTATCCCATTCATACAGCCATTACAAGGAAACAATATTCTCCCCTAATTTACCAATACACGTGAAAGCTATCCCGTTTTCAATTTTACATATTACAAGTTCAACAGACAAGCAAAAGCTAAAACAATAAGGTGTATTGCAATCCAATTGCAGAACATTCATTAAGAAGCAAAATCATGGTAAAGATTAGAAAACCCAAGTTGTTTATTTTCTTTCTTGGATTTTGCACATTATAAATAATCATGATTGCTACAAACAAAACACTAATGAGAGCACAAGCCATTTGCTATGCCACACCAATCAACTCTCTCATACAACACCTTAAAAAACACTCTCATTCAGCAAAATTGAGCTATACTCAATAGAATTAAAGTGAACCAACATATGAAAAAAGAGTCTTTAGCTCCCAATCATAACGCAATACCTAATCCAATAACGTGGAACAAAAATCTGTATAATCCCTACAAAATCACTGATATCTCCATTCATTATAACTATATCTAAAACTTTTTGAGAGAACTATAAATACCCAGATATAAAAAAGCAAATTAACTGCAAAAAGAAAATAAATTTCAGATTCAATTCACTGATTCAGAAAATATTATTTATTTCCCGGATCACTTAATACAGAAAAAGCAGAAACAGTTCTAACAACGAGGATTATAAATTAGAATACCTGATTGAATGGATGATTAAAGAGAGAAAGGGGCGGGTTATACGTAGGATTGATTGATTTCGAGGTTTTGTTGAGTTTAATATTCAAGGATCGAAGTACTTTATTTTCTGGTAGCAAAATAGGGTTTTCATTGGTCGACGCTGTTATATTTCTAATATAATGCGACATCTTCTTGATAGCCGATAATATCATCGTTTTATTGGTTAAACGATATTTAGCATCCGGATAAAATCATCTTTCCCCTCCTTCTTTTCATCCACGAATATTTAACTGATTAATTCAAATAAAATTATATTTTTCCTTTAATTATAAAAGAAGATAAAAATTTATGTAGTGTTTAAAAATATATTTTTTAAATAATTTAGAGGTGATTAAACGGTAGTATCTGTTCATATATATTATTAATTTTTTGACGGTGCATATACCTTACAGACAAAGCGATTGAACTGTGGTCTTATAAGATGAATATTTTTTTTCCACTAAAACTACTTATTGGATTCAGTATTTAAAAAATATTTAAACTAGTATTTTCTTCTTAGAGCACTCTGGTCAAAGCAGTAGTTCTGTTGGATTTTTATTAAAAGATTGTTAGATCTTTTGCAAGTGATATGATTTGTTCTTTAATGTCTTTCACATCTCTAGAACTTTATTGTTTTTATTTTTACACATTAAAATTTTAATGTTTGTGGTGTGATCCCTTTGTAATTTTTTTACTGTGAATATAATCCAATTTAAAAAAACTACTATTTTCTAAAGGGTAAAACTTTGATACACATGTTGTGTATGTGTATTTACACTATAAAAACCTAAATCTTAAATTTCTAACCATAACCCTAAAAAACTAAACCCTATACACTAAATTCTAAACATCAACCTTAAATTCTAAATCCTACAACCTAAACCCCTCAACCTTAAACCCTAAACTAAAACCCTAACTCCTGAAACTAAAATACACGGCCTGTATCAAAGTTTTTTCCTTTTCTAAATTGTCTACATACTTAAGTAAATATTTCTTTCTTTTAGTGAATTTTTAATGATATAAAGCATATAGGCATTGTTTTTTGAATGAGGTGAAACAATATCCGCAACTATTATTTTTTAAATGATATAAAGCAATGCATGCAGTTAGAGATATAATTAAATCAAAACTATTGATTGAATAAATTGTTTTAATTGAAGTATATTCAATATTTTTAAAATTTTATTGATGGATATATAAAATAAAAAGGGTAAATTACACAAGTAGTCACCGAACTGTTATTTTTTTCTATTTTGATCACCAAACTGATTTTTTTAGTAAGATCGTCACTAACGTTACATTTTTTTTATTTTGGTGACCATTAAGTTTTAACAGAGTTGGTGACATTGTCTGGGATAATAACAATTTTAGTCCTTAAAACTTATGTATTCTATCAATTAAATCCTAATTTGAAATAACTCTACAAAATTTTGGGTCAAACCCCAAATTTTCCACTCTCTTTCTTCTTTCTGTACAGCAATGAGAAAATCCCCAAAAATCTGCGAACAATTCCAACTGCTCAATTCTTCTCACCAGAGAAGTGGCGCATAAGAATCCTTTTAGAATATAAAAAATGCAGAAACAACCAGCTTTCAAATGTTAAGTAGAAGAAAAGAAACTAAAGATGTGAAGTAAGAAATTGGAAGGAATCCATCTTTATATCTTCCTTAAAACCTTAAAAGGAAGCAAATATTCTTCTTTTCAGTAAAGCATGCACTTACAGGAGCAGCAATCATGTACACAAAGAAATAGAGAATTTCCATCACGCTCGTGAAAAAAAAAAAAGTCATGTATGTTGTCAAAGAAATAGAGAAATATTCCTTGACAATCGAAAATTTACTATAAAATCATGTAATTTCAAATCGAATACAAATAATTTATCAACACAAATATCTTATGACTAAATGTTTACTGCAGATTTTCGGTAGTATGGGAAAATTTGTTGCCATTTTCTCATTGTTGTAGAGGAAGAAGAAAGAGAGTGGAAAATTTGGAGTTTGATCCAAAAATTTGTTGAGTTATTTCGAATTATAACTTAATTGATAAAATACATAAGTTTAAGGACTAAAATTGTCATTATTCTAAACTATGTCATAATCTCCGTTAAAACTTAACCAAAACTTAATGGTCAATGAAAAAGTAATCAAATGTTAAGGTAAGAAGTGGAATTATACATTTCTACATATTTTTTTTTGACAAATTTTGTTTTTAATCTTAGTTCCACATTGGGAATGAGACTTTAAGGGAAGGAAAATAGTACACTCATAATAAGTCTATAACTCATGATTTAAGAGAATATGAGGGAACAAAGATGAGCAGCTTGGTCAACCGGCCAAATATACATGTTTTATACATTTCTACAAATATCCTTTTTCATATATGTAGAGGTGTAAATGATCCGAGCTTGAATGAACAATATTGTATTCGAGTTCGTTTATTTATTTTTGAAGGTGTTCATGCCCGGTTCGTGTTCGTTTATTTTTTTAAATCATATTTATGTTCGTTTAAATTTTTTAAATCATATTTATGTTCGTTTATTTATTTTTAAGTGTTAGTGTTTGTTCGTTTAGTATTTGTGAGCATGTTCGTTTAACGTTCGCGAATATGTTCATTGAAGAAAATTATAAAATTATGCCATTAGTCCTAAGCTCCTCATACTTTAAAGCTTGAACTTCAAAAATTTACAATGTGTTCAATTTATTATACAACTTTACTAATATTTAAAATGTTAAAAATAAAAGGAAAATGAAAGCCGTATAAAAAGCTTATAAATGAATTTGTTCGTAAATATATAAAAAAACAAACTTTTATTTGTGTTTGTTCATTTATTAAATAAACATAAAAAAATTATTTACTTTAATTTATTTAACTTAATAAACAAATATTTTATAAATAGTCAACGAACAATTTATTTAACGTACCGTTATTTTGTGTACGATAAATTCAACTGCAGTAAAAGTTAAGTTCTTTAATATGATATTTAATCATGATTTTGTGATCATTAAACGAATTAAATTATGATGGAAGTTGAATCGAAGGATTAATTTTTTTTTGACACATCGAAGAATTAATTATTAAAACATTATTCACCTAAAACTCCATCAAATTATATAAATTGTATCCGCCAAATATACTTTTGTCATAATAAATTTCTTTGCTAACTTGGACATTTATAATTTATTTATTTTTAAATTTCGTATTTTCAATCTCGAAACTAATTTTAATTTATTAATTGAACCACAAAAAACTATAAGAAAAATAGTACTATCATAACTACAAATAATAATAGGGATCTTCTGTGTAATTTAACCTATTATATAGGATAATTAAATTTCATATTTTTTAAGAGAAAAAAAACTTTGATACACAAGCCTTTTAGTTTTAGTGGTTAGGGTTTAAGATTAAGAAGTTTAGGTTGTAGGGTTTAAAATTTAAAGTTAGTGTTTAGAATTTAGAGCTTAAGCGGTGGGATTTAATTTTTTAGAATTAAAAATTAAAAATTTAATATTTAAATTTTTATAATGTAAATATATAAATTTATATAAAATTAATTTTACACGTAAAGGTAGAAACAAAAGAGAAGGATCTAGAAAAACAAAACTGGCCAAATCTTTCATTTAGGAAAGAGGAAAACATTTAAAAAATCAAAAGTGTGTAAACGGTCAATTTAGAAGGATCTGGAAACCCTAAAGAGTTATACTTCTATATAATATCGTTACCATTTCATGAATTCCTCGTTCTGTTCTACGTTCTAAACTCTAAATCTGAATATAATCCTCTCCCTTGTCTTCCCTTTCTGGTGCGCTTGAAATTGGGTGTTGAGTCATTTCATCAATGACGGACACAGAGACGTTCGCTTTCCAAGCTGAGATTAACCAGCTTCTCAGTTTGATTATCAATACTTTCTACAGCAACAAGGAGATATTTCTTCGTGAGCTCATCAGCAACGCTTCCGATGTAAGCCTAAGTCTCTCTGTTTAAAACTTTTTTTAAGTGTTTATATTGTTGAGGTTTTTATTAATTATATAATTTTAACGCATGGGTTATTAGATCTGGTCTCTCTTGATTTCATGTTTGTGGGTTTAGTTTTCTTAATTGTATGATAGCGAAGTTTGTGGGTTTTCTGTTTGTTTTCTCTGGTCGTTTGGTTTCACACTTAGATTGCATTTTACATTTGTAAATAAAAGTTCCCCTTTTATCGTTTGATTTATTTTTTAAAGTTAGTAATTTCTCTTAATGTTGTGAGTTTTTAAGTATGAAAGCTTTAGATTGAAATTAAAAGGAAAGACTATGAAATTCTATTTTTTTAAGCTCAATTAAACCTGCAATTCGATAGTATAAGTATAAATCTGTTTTTTCCTGGGTTTTAATGGTTACCATTATTGAATTATTGTTAAAATCTGTATTTAGGCTTTGGACAAGATTAGATTTGAGAGCTTGACAGACAAGAGCAAGATTGATGCTCAACCAGAGCTCTTTATCCACATTGTTCCAGACAAGACAAACAACACCCTGTCGATCATTGATAGCGGTGTCGGCATGACCAAGGCTGGTGAGTTCTTTATTGCTTCGGTCTCCTGTGCATTCAGCTGTCTAGTTTTTATTAAGAGGGGGTTTTAATGTGATTATATCTCTGTTGTTTCAGATTTAGTGAACAATCTCGGTACCATTGCAAGGTCCGGGACCAAGGAATTCATGGAGGCATTGGCTGCTGGTGCTGATGTTAGTATGATTGGACAATTTGGAGTTGGTTTCTACTCGGCTTACTTGGTCGCTGAGAGGGTGGTTGTTACAACGAAACACAATGATGATGAGCAGTATGTGTGGGAGTCTCAAGCCGGTGGGTCCTTCACTGTCACAAGGGATACCTCTGGGGAGAACCTTGGTAGGGGTACTAAAATTACCCTTTTCTTGAAGGAGGACCAGCTCGAGTACCTTGAGGAGCGACGTCTAAAGGACTTGATTAAGAAGCATTCCGAATTCATTAGCTACCCTATTTCCCTTTGGATTGAGAAAACGACTGAGAAGGAGATTTCGGACGATGAGGATGAGGAGGATAAGAAGGATGAGGAAGGGAAAGTTGAGGATGTTGACGAGGAAAAGGAGAAGGAAGAGAAGAAAAAGAAGAAGATTAAGGAGGTCTCGCATGAGTGGTCATTGGTAAACAAACAAAAGCCAATTTGGATGAGGAAGTCTGAGGAGATAACCAAGGAAGAATATGCTGCATTCTACAAAAGCCTTACAAATGATTGGGAAGAGCATTTGGCTGTCAAGCACTTTTCAGTTGAGGGCCAACTCGAGTTCAAGGCTGTCCTTTTTGTTCCAAAAAGGGCACCATTTGATCTTTTCGATACAAGGAAGAAGCCCAACAACATCAAGCTCTATGTCAGGCGTGTCTTTATCATGGACAACTGTGAGGAGCTCATTCCCGAGTTTCTTGGCTTCGTTAAGGGTATTGTTGACTCCGAGGATCTTCCTCTCAACATCTCTAGAGAAATGTTGCAGCAGAACAAAATCTTGAAGGTTATCCGCAAGAATCTGGTCAAGAAGTGCATTGAGCTCTTCTTCGAAATAGCCGAGAACAAGGAAGATTACAATAAGTTCTATGAAGCCTTCTCCAAGAACCTCAAGCTTGGTATCCATGAGGATTCTCAGAACAGAAACAAGATTGCAGAATTGCTCCGATATCACTCTACCAAGAGTGGTGATGAGATGACCAGCTTGAAGGACTATGTGACCCGAATGAAGGAGGGTCAAAATGACATCTATTACATCACTGGTGAGAGTAAAAAGGCAGTTGAGAACTCCCCATTCCTTGAGAAGCTGAAGAAGAAAGGTTATGAGGTGCTCTATATGGTTGATGCCATCGATGAGTATGCTGTCGGTCAGCTCAAGGAATTCGAGGGCAAAAAGCTTGTGTCGGCAACAAAGGAAGGTCTCAAACTTGATGAGAGTGAAGATGAGAAGAAAAAGAAGGAAGAATTGAAGGAGAAATTTGAGGGTCTCTGCAAGGTCATCAAGGATGTATTAGGAGACAAGGTTGAGAAAGTGGTGGTGTCTGACCGTGTTGTTGATTCCCCCTGCTGTTTGGTAACCGGTGAGTATGGTTGGACCGCCAACATGGAGAGAATCATGAAAGCCCAAGCTTTGAAAGATAACAGTATGGCTGGATATATGTCGAGCAAGAAGACAATGGAGGTCAATCCTGAGAATCCCATCATGGAAGAGTTAAGAAAGAGAGCTGATGCTGATAAGAATGACAAGTCTGTGAAAGACCTTGTTCTTCTGCTCTTTGATACTGCTCTCCTCACCTCCGGGTTCAGTCTCGATGACCCGAACACCTTTGGAAACAGAATCCATAGGATGTTGAAGCTTGGGCTGAGCATTGATGATGAGGATGCAGGGGATGCTGAGGCTGATTCTGAGATGCCTCCATTAGAGGATGTTGATGCCGAGGGCTCCAAGATGGAGGAAGTCGACTAAGTTACATGTTTTGATGAATAGTCTTATTTTATTCTGATGACATCTTTTAGCTCTAATATTGTAGTATTGGGGAATTCTGGAGAACTTTAAATGCTTTTTTTTAATACTATAAATTTTTAGTTCCTCGTAAACTCGTTGTGTGTGTGTGTGTTTTTCTGTTGATGCGGTTCTGCTTTTTGTGCTTTTGTTATTGGCAATCATGTTTTGATGATTGCATTAAATTTTAACTTTTTATATTGTATTATAAATTCATGTTTTAAGTATATGATTACTTTTTAATTTAAAAAAAATATTATAGATGTAAGATGCATTATACGATTATTAAGATGAGTGAATTTAACATTTTTTTAATGGTAGAAAAGCGGATAATTTTTATTTTAAGAAATACCTATTTAAATTGTTTCGTGTTTTGTTTATATATATAAAAATATGCATGAATAGAATCGAGGAGCAAAATTTGCTGGCAAAATATGTCTGGTTTCAGAGCCCGCGATACCTGTGCACTTTGGGGTTCCGAGAGGTTGAAGAACCTTACCAACATTCGGTTCTGAAGTTGCAGTGAAGCATCTTGTCGGTTCGGTTCGATTAACAAGTCCTTCATGGCTGAAGTTCAGACAGTTTCACCATTTTCAATCGGGGAAGTGATTGGATTTTGTGCTGAAAAACTCGATAGAATTTTAGTTTACGAGTACATAGCTAATGAATCTTCCACAAAATCCTAGCGGTTGGCAAATTGAATTCACTTCTTTGTGGAAATGATATCAATTTTATAAGCTTTTCTATTCGATTATACACATAAAATATTAAATATTAAATATGAAAAATAATTAAAACATGACATATGATAGGGAGATATCTCTATCTTAAATACTGTTTTGGAGTCGGCATTTCTTATTTACTTATTTTCTGGTGGGCACTGCTCATAATTTGCTTTTTATTCATACATGGCTTAAACAAAAAAAAAATCCTCATGATTTTTTTTTATGCTTTTGGTCCTTAAACTATGATTTAGTCAAAATAGGTTCTTAAAATATTATTTTGGTTGCTTTAAGTCCATAGTTACAAAAATATCATTTTATAGGATTTTCTAATATATATAAATATTTATTTTATTTTTAAATTTTAAAATATCATATATCAAAATAAGTCCCTAAACTATCATTTCTGGTCATTTTAAGTCCAATAGTTATTTAAGTCAAAAGAAAATTATTTTGACTAATAAGATATTGACACATCACAAAGATTTTTGACCAATTGATAGTTTTGGGTAGGGGTGTTCAAAAACACCCGACCCGATTACCTGAACATAAATAACCGAATATTTACTCAGAATTTCTTTTTACCCGGGTCGGGTACCCCGCCCGTCACTTCTCGGGTCGGGCCCGGGTCACAAAATTAAGAATTTTCAGGTACCCGATTACAATATGGTACCCGAATATATTTAAAATTAATATTTTTTATATTCAATATACATATTTTTATATTAAACTAATAAAAAATCTAAGATTTTTTATATTTAATAAATACATAATTTATATTTTTATATTAAACTAATAAAATATTTTATATTTAAAAAAATATATTTTTATATCCGAGTACCCAAATACCCGAATTTTCGGGTACCTGCAAAAATCTGGTCAGGACACGGGCCGCATTTTATACTACCTGAAGATTCGGGTACCCGGTACTTCAGGTACCCGAATACCCGGGTACCCGAATTTGAACACCCCTAGTTTTGGAGACTAAAAGAAGAAAAATGACATAGTTTAGGTACTTATTTTGACCAAAAAATAGTTTAAGAACTTAAAGTGACCAAAAATGATAGTTTAAGGGCCTATTTTGCCCAAAAATAATAGTTTAAGGGTTTATTTTGCCCAAATTATAATTTAAGGGCCAAAAACAAAAAAAACATAGTTTAAGAGTTGTTTTTTGGTTTAAGTCTTCATACATTATAAAATTCAAAAACACGGAACAATCAACTTTGTTTGGTAAAAAACAACAATCAACTTTGATATTGAACAAAAAAGTTGGAATCTCACTAAAACTGCTACTGATTTGCTTATTTGCCTTGTTCAACTTTTACATTCTCAAACAAAGATTTCCATATTCCAAAATAGAAAAATTGAAAATTACTTTCAAATAGGTCCCAGAATTCTTTTTTTAGATTAAGGCCATCTGAAATTAACCAAAAACACAGAAGAACAATAAGCAGAATATTCAGTGGTTGAATATGGACGCATGCAAGAGAGAAAAAAATTAACCAACGAACCAAACCATCATAGAAATTTACTCTTTTTTTCAGTTTATATTTGAATCTGCCATCAAGTCTTGAAATAAGACCATATAAAGCTTTAATCCAATTGCTGATTTCAGTTATCATCGACTTGTGAGTGAAAAACAAAGCTCGGGAATGTCGTTGTGATGTCTCTGCTCAAGAAAACGAGCAAAGAGCAGTTGAAGTTGAGCACAAATCACTATCAGTAACTCTTTCACGACAACATAGCTGATAATGTTGCTTACTACAGAGCATATTTGGAACTTACAGGGTCATATTTTTCAGAAGGGATGGATGTTGCAAAACGAGACTTCGCCACTCTTTCTTCTCAATCCTCCAATCATATTTTGTATTGGCTTTCTGTGAAAATGGTTTGAAACTTAACACGTAGAAACTAGACCCAAGAAATCAAATTGAGTTATTACCTTGTCAATTATACTTTCTATAACATCATCTGACAGGTTCATGCCAGACTCAACAAGTTTAACCACTACCATTGTGCACGTACACTCAAAACTTATCGTCAATAGGAGCGTTAGGATGGAAGACAGAAAGAGCACGAGCAAACTCTTCAAAACCTAGAATTCCATTGTGCTTTGTATCAAATAAGTCAAACACCTGCAGTGAAATCAGAAATACATTAGATAAAATACTACAAATAAGTGGCATGACGAGATCAACAAGAATTATTTTATGTAAGAAAATATTAATTAACATTAGATAAAAAAATTACACTATCAGCAAACAAGCTCTCCTTTTTGTTTGTTTTGAACCAGGCTAATTGAAACTCCTCCTGCCAAATAGAATATAAACAAAAGTTGAATACTAAAATGACCATCCAAGTTCAAAAACTCGACAAACCTAACAAAATGTAAAAACAAAAAAACAAAAAAAGTAAATAAATAAACCTTGTTAATCAGCCCGTCATCTATCACTGCGCTGCTTATCTTCTTGAAGAGTTCATAAAGTGTTCTATTTCACTTACACTAACTGCATCAAGTTGAACAAATTACTAAAATAACATAGGCAAAGTCCGAAGAAGATGTTAAATTATGCTAAAGCATCGACACGATCGTTCTAACATAGAGTAAAAGGTTAACAGTATAACTTACAAAGAAAAGAAAAAGGAAATTGATAACATACACACTGTCTCCCTCGCGAGAAGTTCAGGGTTCTCGAGACCCCTGGGTTGCTTGCGCAAATCAATATCACAACAATGCAATACCGAAGCAAATAAATGCTTCAATCCGTCGAAGCACCGCAACATGAAACCAAGATTTCAACCAATATCTGTATGCTTCAAACCTGATGTGTGAAAATCAGTATGCTTGGCATCGTCAAACTCAAAAGAATATCTGTTGCACACATACAATCAATACAATCAGGCATTAGATATAATCAATACAATCAGACAATGCATACAGAAAATTCAAGAATCAAGAAATACAAAGCGATAAGAGGAAAAAAATAGAGTAATCATATAATTAAATATTTTCCCATTACGCCCAGGTTGATCACAAATCACTAAGCTTTGATTTTCTCAAGAAATTGCAGCAGTTGGAATGATATGCATGCATATATATATATATGGGATGGGATCCAATTACACTATGTAAAACTCAACTAGTTTTACACTAATCTATAGCTATTGGATGAGAGAAATCGATGGATAAAATTAAAAGTAGGATATGTGAAGATTAATCTCATCCATCTATTTTAGTATATGAATTAGTGTGAAACTAGTTGAGTTATATATATATATATATGTCAAACAGTAAATTCTAATAAAGAAAATAAAAAAAAATCAAGAACCCCAATTCAAACCTAAAAAACCACACATTCATAACAAATTGAACCTGATCAGGATCCAATCTAATTAAACCTGATCAAGATCTATAGAAAGCATGGAAAATTTTAAATGAAACTATTTACTTTAAGCTAACAAAGATTTCAAGAAAACGTTCTTGTCAATTTTCTCGGAAAACAAACAGACTGGAAAAAAACGAAATTATGGAACAAAAAACATGTTAATTGTTACCTTTTCTTGGGGAGAGTGAATGGTTGTAGCATGGAAAATCTGTGAGCTAACAAAGATTTCAAAGAACGTTCTTCTAAGAGGGAAAAAAACGAATTTAGGGAACCAAAATCATGCTAATTGTTACCCTTTCTTGGTAGAGTGATTGGGTGTAGTATGGAAAATCTGTGAAACCAGCAGTGAATTAAAAGAAAATGGAGAGAGCTGGAGATTTAATGAATTATATATATATATATATTGTCACGCCTGAAAAAGGCAGAGACATTAATTTACATTGAAAAAGAAAAGAAGAGTATTAAGATATATAAATAAATAATAACGACGTACATTTTATTACACATGTATTTTAAAAAAAAAGTAATGATTCCGTGATAAGTGGTATCGGAGCTACTCTTTAACTGTCAGATTTTACGCCGAGCGTCTATGAGTGAGGTAAGCAGGGTGGACAACTGTGACAATTGGCTCATCACGGGCGTGGTTGATTTATGACAAAGGCGTTACGAGGTTGAGTTGGGAGAATGTCACGCCTAAGAAGAGGCGGAGACATTAATCCTATGTCGAAAAAAAAGTCTTGAAATATATAAACGATTGCACTGCACATCCTATCATACATATCTTTTAGAAAAAGAATAATGGTCTCGTGACAATATGCAGACATAAAAAATTATTTGAATATTTTTAATTAATTAATTAAGAATAAAAGTATATATATAATGGTTAATTAAATAATAATTTTTTAAATAGAATTAAGTAATAATTAGATATTTGGCAAAAATTTTCAGTACGTGGCATCTGATGCTGATACTTCGATAGGGAGGTTGCTTTTCGTTTGACATAGAAGTCAATAAGAGCTTCATCAGGACGAAGGAAACCTAATACGGCGCCGTATTATATTTTTTATTAATAGATTATTTTTTTGGGTAAATTATTCAGATAACTACTTAACTAAGGGGTTGGTGCCAATTTGACTACTATACTTTTAATTTTGACAATTTTACCACATAACCATTTAATTGGTTCCAATCAAGACACCAACCATTAAAAAATCGAAGAGGCTGACGTGGCTATTAAATGTATAATTATACATTTAGTACCCATTATTTACACAATCTATTAATTTGGTCCCAGTTTTCATTTAATAAAATAAATTAATTATTCAATAAAGTGGTGACATTGGAGGATTTTAATTATTTTTATTTAATTCAATAAATTAATTTTCCTCCTCCAATTAGGTGATGACACGTGTCACTTGATTGGAGAAAAAAAATGCACATGATTTCAGAAGAAAAAATGAAAGCAAAGAAAATAACCTTGGGCGGATCCAAACCAAGATTCTAGAGTGCAAGGGGCGTGTTTGCCATTGGGCCAAGCACATTTTTGGGATATGAAGTGCAACATCTAATATATGTGTTAGATGGTTGTTTATGGCTAGAAAAAGAAAGAAAATATGATTTTAGTGAGCTCGAACATGACTTACTTATGATTCATAAAAACATCTAACACAATTAAATAAAATTTAGTAATTAAATTAAAGTTAACAATATTTTGTATATTTTTAAAGAATAGTTAGTGCATGATTTAAAATAAAAAATTTAAAATTATATTAGATTATATTTTAAATAATACTTATGGTAGCATTGTATTTACAAACCAATTTTTGATTAATCGGTGAATTTACATTTTATTTTTGATTAATCGATTATTTATTTTCTAAATCCTAATCTATAAATTATTTAAATTTGTTAAAAATAGATCTTGTAAATATACAAATTTATAATCGAATAGTTATTTCTAAAGAAGATTGTAATTCAAAATTAAAAATAAAATATTAAACACAATATAAATACAAGACACATGAAACAGAAAATAATTAGAATTTAAATAAAATCATATAAAACCCAAATAAAATATTTGGGGGGGGGGGGGAGTCCATTTCATTGCACTAGTTTGCTAATTAGTCATTTTCAAGTGGTTTGTAGTAAAGTTCAAGCTTGGGAGCCTATTTATTAAAAAAATACAATATAATTGAATGCATAATAATGACATTATGGACTTTATTAAACTTAGACACATATCTTCATTATGAATCATCAACATAGTGAATGTTTTCACCTTCAAACTTTTATTTATTTATTTATTCTCAAATCATTACCAAAACTTTTGAAATAGATTTATCAACTTTGGACTCACCTCACCCAACTCAAACTTGACTGTTATTTGAAAACTAAAACTTTCCATCATCAAATCTCACTACATTGTACATATTAATTTTCTTAGATTCGTGAAGTGCATCAGTTTAATCATTTGGCTAATGAAAAATATAGTTGATCGTTATTATATTCACATAATCATGGGCGGAGCCATATAGGTAGTTGGAGTGTCTAATGACACCCATAATTTTTTTGAAAAACGTATTTTTTATATAATTTGTATATGAACAAATTAAAAAATATATATAATTGACATCTTTTTATAAATAAAATGATACCTCTTTATAAATGAAATGACACTTCTTTATAAATAATTAACTCCTCTTAAATATCGTTTAAAAAATGACACCCCTTAAATAAATTCCTAGCTCCGCCCCTGCACATGATTATTAATTATGGTGATGTAGTGATCTACGATACTAATATGACAATACGTATGTGAATTAATGATATGATCAATACCTTCTAACATAAAACTTTTTAAAAATTAGATATTATATTCCTTTCGAATTTCAACCCAACTTTTAAGATGTTATATTCATATATAAATGTATAGCCTATTGATAGGCTCGATGTATTTCAGCCGAATATCACAGATGAAAAGTGAGAAGGTCTACTTTAAATTTGGGAAACAAAAGTCGAAAATAAAAATGATAATTTGGCACGATCAATTTTAGAGTGGTTCGACCTTCTCAATCAAGGTTTACATTCACTACCTTAGCATCCACACTAAGGATTTTCTAAGTCATTCATAATTCCTTCCTTTTTATAGGCTCAATGAGATAACCTTTACATCTCTATTTTTTCAAAGGCTAAGATTGAATCTCTCCTTAATTTTTATAATGCTCAACTATAACATATCCCTCAACAATGAAATTTTGATATTTGTAAATTAATTACCTTTCTAGGATGGTGTTTATACAATTTGACTCACTAAGATTGGACTAAAGAATTACAAGAGATAAACAAAATATATAATGAAAAACTCTACTCTCTTGATTGGATGTCTATCATCACTTTCTTCGAGTATTCTTGGCTTATATTTATAGTATGAAATGAAAAAACTAGCCGTTTGGGATGAAAACTAGCAATTTATTGTCGTTAGGATAAAAATTAGCTGTTGGAGACTTTAATTCTAGCCATAGTCATAAATGTATTTCTGGTACAGTGGGTATCGGTATGCGTCTTGCCATATCGGTACCTGCTAAAACAAGAAAGAGTCGTTGTAAATATGCAGAGCGTACTGGTACGCGATATATTCGTATCGATACAGTACTTCAGGTATCAGTACGGAGACTTCCATATTGGTACGCAAAGTGTTCTTTGAAATTGTGAATCCAATAGTGTATCGGTACAGGGCATTGTCGTACCGATACTGACAGTTTTGTATCGGTACTGGGAGTATCGTACCGGTACCGAAGGCCTATTTTTGACACTTAAACCTTTCGAAAATGTTTGTTTGAGTAAAAAAAAAATCATTTTTAAAAACTTTCAAGCATAATTTTCAAGTTAAATAGACTTTAAATTGTTTTTGTAATATTTGTTCAAATCTAAAAATATTTTTCACTTTGTTATATCAAAATAAATATCTCAACACTACAAGTTAATATTTTGACCAAATGGAGCTTTTCTACGGTTTGGAACCGACGTCTGCTACATTCATCCAAAAATTAACCTTTTGTAGCTACTGTCAATTTTTAAAATTTCACCACTATAATGCTAGTTTTAAACTTTTTGTTACCAAAGTGAAAACATCATAAAAGTTAAATGACTATCGACATAATTTACCCTATAATAAATAATAAAATGCATTTCTGTCCGACGGAAAATTCGAAGTTTTAGAGATTACTAATTGGCCTATTGTCTAAGGATGTTCATCTTGCCCCATCTTGTATAGTTCAAATTCCGGCATGAGAATATAATATCTCACATTATTTATAAAAAAAAATCGAAGTTTTATGTGTATATTAAACAAATTACAACTGATTCAAACGATATAAATAGACTTTTTAATTAGTTGTGTGAATGAAATATCAAAACTTTCCATAAATTTGATATATTAAATTTTCACTAGAGATTAAAATACAAACTTATGCATGCATCATGTATGGAAAATCCAAAATCCTTGAAACTCCTGAGCTTGAAGAGAATCACTGTTTGGAGTTACCAAGCATCGAAAGTTTTGATCCGACGGAGCCTGCCCTTGACATGCCACCTCTATGGTAAGTTGGTAACGACACCGGCATGAGTCGTAGGTGAGCAAAGTCAGACCCCGATGGCTTGCCCGCCGGTGCTTGAGCGAGGCGATGCATACAATGTCAGATGCTTCTCGATTTCCTCCAAGTTCACTTCTCCAATTGAAGAAAGCTTACCCTTGAGAAATTGGCTCGTCTTCGGAGTTTTTGTTGCTTCCATGGCAAGTTCAACTCTAAGAAGAAGATGCAAATTAACTTGTCAGCAAACCACCAAAATTATTCAATGTAAAATTGTACAATCATATCTTAATCATAGGAAATAAGAAAAAGTTGAAAAACCTGGAATTCGGCAAAGGAAGATGTGCCGAGTTTCTTGATCCCGTGAAGAGGAAAACTTTGTGAAGGGAATCAAGAACCCTGGAAAATATGAATTAGATCTCTTGAGGACCAAGATTAGCCATCGGAGAAATGCCGTTAAAAAAACGAAAAAAGTGGTTACAAATGTTGCTAAAGATTTGGTTTGGTTTTCCGTTTGTTGACAACTTGTGGTTAATTTCCGGGCGCTAATTTATTTACTAGTTCAAGCAACTTGTCTGTATGGGGTGTGTTTTTAGAGGATTAAATTTATAATAAAGAACATATACTATTATGTAATCGCACTAAAATATTAAAAAAAAAACTAGAGGATATAAAATCTTCAATGATGCATGAACTTCCAATTTCTACCCTTTTCAGATGTATACAATTGCTGATATCAAATCTTCAATGTAATTAAATTACACATCCGTCCTGTTTCAATGTTATCATAAACAATATACTTCAGTAAGGTTTTTGGTTACAGGTGAGGAACACTGTACAAATAACTCACCCAGGTAACCTTTTGTAAAATATACAAAAAAAAAAATCACACCCGAAGGGACTTCGCGGGGGAAATAATTTTTTTTCATAAAAAAGCTTTTTTTGCTGTGAGTTCCGATCCTTCGATCTTCTTAAAATGTCAACATTCGATGCATTTCCGAACATGGTACAACAATTTTGAAAAAACTTCTAAAAATTTGAACCTTACTATGTTGGACATGTACTCATATTTGACTCTCACATCCAAGTCGGGTTTCTATGTGTCCAGTTCTTGTTTGCAAAGAGGACAGCACGATATAATCCGGAGCCATTGATCCACACACTTGAGGTGAAATATGTGGGAACATGGCAACTGCCTCACTTCTTCTTTGTCTTTATAATTGGCTAGGCAAATGCAGCACTCCTTTTCAAATTCAACCACAAGAAACAAAGAAAAATACCCATTAGCCTGCAAGATTAACCTTTTTTTTTTTCTTTTAAACCATTCTTGTGATGAAAGAGTATATGTATGACTTACCGGATCTTCGTTTCCCCGGTTTTTGTTGCGGTCCGAATCATGATCGAGCTCTAAGTTGGTGTTGATTTCTTTATATCTCCAACTAGGCAGCCTGGAGATCTGATCATCAGATGTTCCTCTGTCAATAGAACCCATGTTCATGTTGTAACCTAGAAGGCTGCTGATAAGTGGCACACAACAACATAGGAGTAGGAACAACAGGAATGGGAAAGAGTAGCTCACAGCATTCCAAGCTAATAATGAGATACAGAGTACGTGGAGATTCGGAGCTTGACGGAAGGATCGAAATCGAGAATCAAACACCCAAACATTTCCCATTACAAACCATATTGCAAAGAACAGCTCTAGTGAAGTCCGGCATTTGTTCATCAAATGTGAGCTCCTGAACATACCATAATCTCCATTAATAGACAAACAAAGAAGTTTAAAGCTTTCCCTAATGCTTGATGTGTCATGTAAATGCAAATATGATATTTGCCAAAATTAAACCTTACATTCTGTTATGAAACCATGAAGAATAACAGCAAGATCAAATCAAAAGCTTACCTTGATTCTTCATTTGTTCTTTGTTGTTCAATCTCGGAAAGGCCAAAACGATCGCCCTGAGTAATGTGAAGGCGATGATAACTCCCATAAAGAAGTAACAAACTAACAATACAACCAATGTCATATCCAACAATCCATATTCTCATAGGCCAAATAGGCCTCTCCTCCTTTGAAATAGCCAAAGTGAATGAAATGATGCTTATTTGAATAACCAAAGCCAAGAACTCCAGCATCATCCAAGTGCTAGAATTAAAAGGGTTGGACCCAAGATCAGACCTTGATCCATTTTGGTAATGAAAAACTCTTCTCAAGAAGATAAACCACCTCGCTCTAGATACCCTCATCGCCGTTCTTACCAAGATCGAAGACGACAAGGCACGAGGAAACCTATTACGCCCGACAACAATCCTACGTTCTTCCCCAAGAGGATTCGATGAAAATGGAACTGCTGTGCTTGAATTACACATTGAATCTGGTTGAAAAGAGTATCTGGTATTCATGATTCCAAATTTCCAACAATCAACCAAATTTATACGGTACCAGCAATCATATGAAACTGATGATCATCAATATATGATATTGAGCTAGTTAATAAAACAAACACCAGGTGGGCTTAGGCTGTAGACAAACTGCTGAATTGAAAAGCTTGCATATAACACACCAAATCAAGACTAATAAAAAAACCCATCTTTTTTCGAAAAGAAACCCTCAAAAACTAACAAAAACCCATACTTTTACAAAAAAATCACACCCCGAAAAAGCAACAAACAAAAACTGAAAAACTCAGGTGGGTGTTTAAGGAGATATATAGAATGTTACAAAAAGGAGGCGAAAGGTGAAATTGGTTCAGAGATGGTGACCAGGAATCAACTGAAACAAAACAAAAATAGAACCTTTGCTTTGATTCTAAGTGAAAAGAAAGAGGCGAACCAGGAGGAAAGGTAACCTTTGGCCCAACTTCGCTGAGGGTTCTTGTTTCTGAAAATCTCAGGCGGGTGTTTAAGGAGATATATATAATGATACAAAAAGGAGACAAAAGGTGAAATTGGTTCAGAGATGGAGACCAGGAATCAACTGAAACAAAACAAAAATAGAACCTTTGCTTTGATTCTAAGTGAAAAGAAAGAGGCGAACCAGGAGGAAAGGTAACCTTTGGCCTAACTTCGCTGAGGGTTATTGTTTCTTATGTAAGCAAAGCACTTCTTCTTCAACTGCAAAGCTTCTTCATTCTCCCTCTTTTTTTCCCCTTATAAAGGCAAAAGGTATTTTGATCCATGTAATTCAACTTTGAATTAATCCTAATTAAAAGCTTCAATTATTAAACAGATTTTTGTTTTTGTTTTCTCTCCATAAAATACTCAATCGTATTCATGTAAAATATTTTGAATCGTGGCGGGTACAGTAGTTAAAGGACAAATTTTTACCCTTTTTGGCGTGGGATGTTGCTGGCCACCAAATCCAACCAAGTCGTCCCCACACAATATTATTATGTTCAGGGATCATCCCTATTGGCGCAAGTGAGCTTCGTATTCGCCAGTAATTCGGGTGCTTTTTTTATTAAATAAATAATAAAAAAGTTAACTTATATGAATTGGTTTAATTTTTAAAATTATTTTTTATTTGTAAATATCTAAAATTGCAAAGAATATTTACGATTATAATTATAAACTAAATACATATTAAAATTATTAATGAGCCACAAAATGAGAAGGTTAAAAAACCTAATCAAAAGACTTAAATACTAATAGATCTGATTGCATCGGCAGATGAATTATAAAAGGGATCAAACTATTGAAAAACTACCAACAATCGCAAATCAGAACCGAGCATCGTCAGAAAACTATTCACAAACGCAAACCAGTATCTAAATCTAATTCGATGGTCTAAAATATAGAAGATCATCAAAATAACCAAATAAACTCCATTTTGATTAATTAATGGACTAAAAATATTCAAAATTTAAATTTATTAAATATCAAATCTTAAAAAATGATTAGAAGAAACTAAAACGTATTTACACGTTTTAGTTGGGTCTGCATTATAGGAAGTGAATCAAATTGGTCTCTTTATTGTTAAATGCATCAATTTAGTCCATGTACTGTATAAAAAACAAAGAATATTGAAAGATAGACGTTAAATTTAGTTTAAAAAGAAAATGAAATACAAAGTAAGCACCATCGAATAAAAACAACACCAACAAGCAGGGACGGAGCTAGAATTTTGGGTTAGAGAGGCAAGACATAAAATTTTAAAAGTGAGGGGAAAAATTTAGAAATAAACCAATTTATATAAGAGGATCAAAGTGAAAAAAATAAAATTTTTCGGCTTAATAGCTCCGTCCATGCCAACAAGTTAAAGCCACAAACATCAAACCGAAAAAACAGCAAATAAAAACCAAAACAAAAACATTACTCCATAAAACAATGATTTCAGCTTGTTCATGTTGTTCTTGTCCGATGTTTTCTGCTCTGTTTTGTTTTGATTTCTCTGATGATGTGTAATTAATGTAGATATAAAAAAATAAGTTCAAAAATTCATATGGATAAAAAAAATTATAAATTAATGACATTGAAATAAATTGTTAATTTGTATTTTAAAATGAAAAATTAAGGGCTAATATGGTCTAAAATAACACTTCAAGATCAATGTAGGATAGGTAACCAAATCCAAAGACTTGATCAAGCTTTATCCCAAAATATTTCAACAAAAAATTAGGATTAACTACTATTTTGCCCGAGAAAAGTGCCTTACCGTCAACTCTCAAAAAAATATTTAGAGATAAGATTGAATTATAAATTTTTGAAGAGTCAAAATATAATTTATTAATTTATAATTTTATAAGGACTAAATCACAATTTTATTATTTTTTAGAGCAAAATATATATTTCACTATATATTGATTTATAATTTTATTTTTTAGAATAATTTATAAACAATTGTACTATTTTAGGGAGATTAAGATCCCTACCAATCCCTTAGACTCGTCTGTGTTAAATAAGTCTCGGCTACTTTAAAGACCATCGCCTAATTTCATTAAAATCGTCCAACACCTTTTTGACACATCCATCAAAGCGTAGTACACAACTTTAGTTCTAGATATGTATAATAAGAGCGGTTTTCATCAGAAAAAAAGACTCAAAATTAGTTAAGTTAAATGTTTATAAGAAAAAATAAAAGATTAGTTATAGATTACGGATAGAAAGCATGAAAACAATAAAATATTGTTGCACTTCATACATTTTGAATGTTATACTAATTTTTTATTCAAAAAATCAACCTATTAGTCTAGGAGTGTTCATGATAAGTTAACCGTAACGTTTAACCTAAACGATTGGTTAATTGTTATAACGGTTATTAAATCCTAACCTAACCATTAAGAAACAGTAAACCTTTAATTTTTAACGTTTGACAGTTATAAATGGTTAATTGTTCTTTAACAGTTCGGTTATAAGTTAATATGTAACATATTACAGTTTTTTCTTCAAATGTTCACTATTTTTTTCTGAGAACAATTAAATCATTTATCTGATAAATATTATATTAAAATTTTCAGAAAAATACATAAATAGAGAGATTTTAATCACAAACTTCATTCTATGTATAAAAAATTTAATAACGGTTAACTTATATGTTAACTATTGACATTATTTTTAAGGGTTCAATTAACTTAAACCGTTTAACTTAACATTTAGGTTAATTAACATGTAAAATGTAATGGTTATACCGATTAACAATTGCGGTTTATTTTGCATACCCCTACCTATTACACACGTAATACATCAACAAACATTTTTTAAAAAATTAAAAATCTCATTTAATAAATTGCACAGAGCTTATAAATCTTTGAATCATGATGTTAATACGTATCATAAAGGTTCTATAACCCTATTATCAACTACTTGCATGATTAAGTTTTATTTAAAAAGAAATTATATCTTGAATACTTCATAACTCTACATTCAAAGAAAACCTGCTCAATTTATCTCACGATCGGTTTACTTTCTATAGAAAACACCAATATGTTTTTGCATTTTTGGTTCATTCCAAATGATTGGAAATTACAATATATTTAGGAATCATTGAAGTTTAACATCTTCGATTTACATTGTCACAAAGAAATAGATGAATTAAAATTTGTGGTCTTTTTATTTTAACGTGAATTTGACCAATTGATAGCAACATGTGCACCATTTGAGAACTCTATGGTGGCCACGTGTTCAAGGGATGGATAATAGTCATTTTCAAAATCAATTTATTATTTACACAGCATATTAAAATTTAAAAGCAATGTCCCTCGAAATCGTTGACATTGGAGGGGAACTGCATATCCTTTCTTTGCGTTAGGTTTATATTTATATATTTTTATTACTCTATTAAAAATAGTTTATAGTAGGTTATAATATATTATTATATTAGTCTTATTTATTATATTATGTAAAAAAAAATTGTGATATTGAACCATTCAAGTGTTTTTTTCGTGGAAAATAAAATATTGTTATCTTTAAATAACCTGATTTCGTATAGGTTATTTGTAGTTGTGTGCGTCTTATTAAAAGACTAGAATGAATGAGCATACAGTCTCTTCTAATCAAAAAATTTATTAGATGAGTCTGGCTCAACACGTCATTCATAGTCTCATCTAATGAAAATTTTTCATTCCATTTTTTTCAAGGTGAATATTCACATCATTCCTACATGTAATTCAGGGGTAGGTAGCTACTTGAAAATTACGCTGAAATAGATAAATATTACTATTAGATGGATCATGGATGATGTGATGAGCCGAGTCCATTTAATAATTTCTCCTTGTAATCACACCAGACAATTAATTTTTTTTGACTAATTAGTTTTCATTTTTATGTCCAATTCACTCTAATAATACATACCTGGTCAAAATAATTCAGTTTTAGACCATTTATTAACGCAATAAGTCGAAGAAAGCAATTCATGTTTTGTTAATCATGTGATTAAAATGTGCCGTTGAGTCCCTATTCGTCATTGTCTCCCTGAATAAGTGACATTAACATCTTCTTATTCAAAATTCGAATTGTGTTCATTCCTTCGATTATATATATATATATTGTCACGGGGCTAGACTTCTGAACCAACCCAACGTGCGGCCTTAGTCGATGTTCTTAGACAAATAACTAAGTAAGCCTGAAATCCTTCTCTGGAAGATCGAATACTTCCAATGCTCACAAACACAAGATCGTTCCAAGAGGAATCGAACAAAAGAGAAAGGCAACAAGAACAAAAGAAAGAACGCGAAGAACACTACAGAGTGTTTTTAGAGTAAATGTCAAGTGTATTACTCAAATGATGGATGATACAAGTGAGGTGGGGAGGCCTCTACTTATAGTTGAATCCCCATATAATGAACGGACGAGATCGAATCACACTAACGGCCCAGATTGAAAGCCACCTACCAAATCTACACTAACTAAGGAAACTCTATCACTATGATATTCTTTCCTTAAGTTTGTGTTTAAATTGAGAGATATTCTTATCCCTTGGAATATTCCTCGGTAAGATGCCATCTATTAATTTACCAGGCTCAATGTACTTGGGCTTTCTTTCAGTCTCCAACGATCGGACCAAGTCTGGTGGTATTCTTGGCAAGCCTAGAACCTCTTGGGTTGCTTGTTGCGCATCTGTCTCGGACCCAAATGTGCGGGCCGTGACATTCTCCCCCACCAAATCCGGCGATGCCCTCATCGTTGTCTCAGTAAAGACTTCTCTTGGTTGATCTTGGATCTTCCATGGTACCTTGGCTTGCTCCCAACTCAGAATCGGGCAACGATGTTCCCCCATAAGAACGGCTCCCCCCATAAGAAGCGCTCGACTCGGGCTGGGTTGTCTTCCCATATAGACTGCTCGCTTTGGTTCCTTCTGCTGTGTAACTTCTCGCTCTGCATCATTGCGCACATCTCGATGAAGTTGGAGATGCGCCTCCTTCGTGGCATTCACTCTAACCGGCATCAACCCTCCCCTCTTGAAGTTTGGTGCCTCGTTGCCCATTGGCAACTTTTCCCGCATTGATCCTTCTTCACACTTGAAGTTCAATGCTTCTTCCACCTTGCCCACATGTGCTTTTTCCACGGGCCTCATGTTGCTAGTTGACTCGGGCAACTCTTGCCCCACTAAAGTAGTCCCTCCAACAGTAGCCCCCAAAGCGATGTCTCATTGGCTTGGAGCATCCTCGGCAAGCTGAATGGCAGTCAGCGTCTTGGTTCCTTTACCCTTGTCTCGGTACGTGGGCACAACGCAACATTGTTTGCGATCCAAAACACAGACGACGTCGGCACAAGGAACGATAAGAGCATCTATACGGTCAAGGAAGCTTAGTCCCAAAACAAAATCAAAGTCATCTAAATTGATTACCTTGATGTCTTCCTTGCCCTTCCATTCACCAATCTGCAGCTCCACCTTCCCTACCGTCCCAACAATTAGAACTTCTTTAGCATTCACAGTCTTGATCTTTCCAGTTGAACCCACAACTCTAAGACCAAGTTTGTCGGCAGCCTTCTTGGACATGAATAGATCGGTTGCTCCGGTGTCCACTAGAGCACTCCTCGATAGTCCCGCAATGTTGATGTCGACAAACATCAACCCTTTCTGCTTGCGTACTCTCGCCTTAGCAGAACTCAATATCATCGAGCCAAGTCTCGCAGCCTCGCTCTGTTCGGGCTCATCCACCCCCTTGGATGGCTTGACTCGATGTGGGCATGCTCGCAACTTGTGTGGCCCCTTACATTGGTAGCACTTTGGTTGCTTCTCTACCCTCGGCTTGATCGCTTTGACACTCGCAATCGCACCAAGTCTCGTCACTTCCTCGTCCGACTCCTCGGACTCATCGCCTTTGACAGCATTAAGACGATCATTCTTGGGGCAATCTTTCATCATGTGCTTCCCTCCGCAGATACAGCACACAAGACCTTCCCCATCTTTGACTCCCCCACCATGGCCCTTGCCTCGGGGCTTGAGAGTCTTCGTCATCTCAAACTCGGCTATGGATTCAGCTGCGGCCATAGCCTTGGAGAGTTCCTCGACTCCCATCCTCTTCAGCTCCATTCTGGCCCATCGCTTAAGCCCGTTCTTGAAGATAAAGAGGCTTTCGGCTTCAGCGATGTCTGTGATTTGGAGTTTGAGTTCAGTGAACCGTCTGACATACTCCAGGATGGAACCTTCATGCTTGAGTTCGTGTAGCTTTTCCCGAGCCTCCTGTTGGGCGTTCTTTGGGTAGAATTGTTCCTTGAACTCAGCCTGAAACTCTTCCCAAGTCCCGATGGGAATATCCTTGCTCTTCTCCTCAGAGCATCTGCGTCGCCACCATAAAAGTGCAACGTCAGTTAAGTAAACAGAAGCAATGTTTACCTTATCTGCATTATCCTTGATGCTTGTAGCACGAAAGTATTGTTCCATGCTCCACACAAAGTTCTCCACGTCCTGGGCCGATCTAGCTCCGCTAAACTCCTTCGGCTTTGGCACGTCCAACTTTGGTCTGATTGTTGCCGTGTTTAACATATCAGTCACGACAGCCTTGTAAACTTGAAGCTCTCCCTTGAGCCCCTTGATTTCCTCCATCATCTCCGCCTTCAAAGCCTTTAGCTCGGCTTCGAGTGCATCACTCCGTCTATCCGCACTGTCGGCACACTGGTCAAGGTCTCGGACGTTGTTCTTTAGATCCTGCACGTTGCTTTCGAGCTCCTCTCCCGAAGAGTCCAACTCGTCAAGACGTACTCTCACAACGTCGATCTCCTCTCGGGCATCCTTCATGGATCCTTCGAGCTTTCCCAACCTTTCTTCCAGCGTAGGCACAGTGTTGCTCGGACTGTCTCGCTTTCCATCGTCAGCCTGGGTCTCTGCACCCTTTTGTTCTGCAACATTCCCTCCTTTCTTTGCCATCTTCAATCAGTGTTTGTGCTCGAACACTCGCTCTGATACCAACTGTCACGGGGCTAGACTTCTGAACCAACCCAACATGCGGCCTTAGTCGATGTTCTTAGACAAATGACTAAGTAAGCCTGAAATCCTTCTCTGGAAGATCGAATACTTCCAATGCTCACAAACACAAGATCGTTCCAAGAGGAACCGAACAAAAGAGAAAGGCAACGAGAACAAAAGAAAGAACGCTCAAGAACGCGAAGAACACTACAGAGTGTTTTTAGAGTAAATGCCAAGTGTATTACTCAAATGATGGATGATACAAGTGAGGTGAGGAGGCCTCTATTTATAGTTGAATCCCCATAAAATGAACGGACGAGATCGAATCACACTAACGGCCCAAATTGAAAGCCACCTACCAAATCTACACTAACTAAGGAAACTCTATCACTATGATATTCTTTCCTTAAGTTTGTGTTTACATTGAGAAATATTCTTATCCCTTGGAATATTCCCCGGTAAAATGCCATCTATTAATTTACCAAGCTCAATGTACTTGGGCTTTCTTTCAGTCTCCAACGATCGGACCAAGTCTGGTGGTCTTCTTGGCAAGCTTAGAACCTCTTGGGTTGCTTGTTGCGCATCTGTCTCGGACCCAAATGTGCGGGCCGTGACAATATATATATGCATTTTGATTTTAGTTCATCTACTTTTATTTTAGAAATTTTGTCTCTTCACTTTCCAATATAAAAAGTTAAATTTAATTATTAACACCATTAATTTTTTTTATTAAATTTAAGTATATTGCATTTTTGTCACGTGGTTGTCAAATTAGTTTTTTTTAAATATCACGTCAATAATTTTAATAAAAAATTACAGTGACAAACAATTGGAATTAAATATTTAATAATTGAAAAGTTGAGGAACTAAATTCTTGAAAGCAAAAGTAAATTGACCAAATTCCAAAAGTATCAAGAGTACGGGGTTCGGAGTAGAATTTAACCTAAGTGAAATTAATTGACAAAATATTTTAGCTTAAACCCAAGTCAGAAGGCCCAATAAAGGACACGGTCCAATATTAAAGTAAAGAAATTCAATTGGGTTGATCTTCAAGTTTTAGTCCCGAGTCGAGCAACCCATTTAACGGACAATAACTAATTAACTCAGATCCGACAGGTTGCATTATTTATTTGGCTTACTTGTGGGAAAGAGAAACTCTCCCCTCTTCCTCTCGAGTTTTTTTAGTCCAATCGAATTTGTTGGAGGTTCAGACAAAGGTAAAACTCTAATTCTCCTTTATTTTAAGCTGTTTTCTGATTTAGGGTTTATTCTGATCGTCGGAACTTTTTTTCATTTATTTTTCTGTTTGTTTGCCGAGGGAAATAGAATTGGAAAGAGTTAGGGTTATTCGTTTTTTCATATATGATCAAATTTGTTTTTAAATTGAACCAGTTACTGAAGTTATTGGCTCTTTATTCTTATTTTGAGTTTATAATTTTGAACCTTTTATCCCCTTTCTCATGTACCCAGCTTTTTCCCGATTATTTTGCATTGTTATAAGAATATATGTTGAATTAGGCAGATTCTGGTTATTGGGTATGCATCAATTCTTCAATGAATTAGGGTTTTGCACTTGTTCTTATATGATAAAGTTTGTTTATAAACCTTGCTAATTCTTCAAGTAATTTAGCTCTTCCTTCTTATTCCTAGTTGTAAATTTTGAAATTTTTAGCCTTTTTAGATATCAAGAATTTCGTTTTTCCTATTAGTTTGCATTGATTGTTATATGTTTAATTAGGCAGGTTCAGATATTTGCTGACAACATCTTGAAGAAAACATGACAACTGCTGCTAGACCAACATGGCAAAGGTGGGAATGAACAAGGTGGGACCTTGCAGTTCATACTCATCTAAAGCCTAGGTGATTCATTTTTTTTAACTTCTCTATAATGTATATAATTGTTTTCTCATGCATTAGGGTGTCAATGCCCCAAAAATACAATTTAGGGTTTTAAAACATATTTTTGATAATTTGTTTGCGTTGCTTTTGTTCTTAAGTGAATGTATGATGTATGTATATGGAATCTGAAAATGAATCTTGTTTGTTCATCAGGTATTTACTGTTATCCTGGTCTTCTTGTCATTTCACCTGTATGATGTTGAAGTGATGTATTTCAAGGGTTGATTTTGGAGGTTTTCTGTATCCAAAACCTATGTTACTCTAACTTAGGTGTGAGGGTGTCTGATATGAGTACGTGTCTCATACGGGTATAGTCAAATTGTTCCAAGTTTCTTCATGTATTTGTAGGATTTTTGGAGGTCATATCCTCATATACGTGCGTTGGGCGCAAATGTCAAACAAGGGTATTTCAAGAAAAATGAAGAGTTGGAACAACATAGTTCAAAATCCTAATTCTAAGCATTTAGAGATGTATTGTAGCTCTACTTGTATCATAAATGAGCTCATTAATCGGTTTGTTTTGCATGTGTGAGTATGCAGAAAGGATGGGCAGGACACCCAGGATGAGTTGCAGAAGAAAAACCTCCGTGATGACCTTGAAGAGCGTGAACGGAGGCATTTCTCATCAAAGGACAAGTCCTATAACGGTAAAGAGGAAAACAATTTAGCAACTGTTCTTTGTATATTGCATGAATTCTCTTCTTCTATATTTAGGGTCGCCATAACTTTCCAAAATCATTTTGTTCTTAATATGCGAGTATATTTTTGTAGATGATAGAGATCATAGGAGGGGGAGCCATCTTTTTCTGGAAGGTAAATTGCCAACTTGCCTATTAGCTGCGTAAGTCACTTGTAGGGGCAAAAAGGGAGGCTGAAGATCGAATTGTTCCACGCAGTGTTGATGCTGATGATTCTGATGTGGAAGTCAACAATGATGACGAAAGGTTCTACTCGCTGCCTCTATCTCTGTTTTTTATGCTAGCAGCCTAGCAGAATTCATATCTCAGATGATTGAATTCTTTATGTTTTTTGGATAGTTTAGATGACACGGTGTAACATATGGTATATAGTTTCATGGTTTATGTCTTTCTTACGTCAATAAAACGCTAAATTGCAAAAACTTGTAGTTTCATTGTGTGTGAAATCTGTAAAAGAATTATCCCTGTTATTGTTGGTAACTTTTGGATATTGCTGATTTTCTACACTCTTTTTAATGATATTAATTTTTGTCTTAGTGACGATGATGATGAGGATGACGGAGAAGCTCTTATGGCTGAGC